>JACGTP010001201.1:0-12206 GCA_023678845.1 Mischocyttarus mexicanus
ATAAAATAATTTCGATATCTTTTTGTTTAATATGTTTTTAGATAAATGCTACCAACGACATGTCGTCACTGGACCAAATTATTAATAAAAATATTTCTAGATAAATTTTATTCTTTTCAGATAAATATTCTGTTAGATTTAGACGTGTATTCACGGACATGGACATAGAATAAGATTTCTAACAAGTGGTGTTAGTGTAACGAGAATAATATTCGAAATTAATAGAATTAATCCCCTCCAATAATCATGTAAACAACTTTCGAAAAAAAAACTTTAATAACTCATTTCAAACCAGTCTAACAGTGGATTTCGAGAAGGAAGGTACGCATAACTTATACTTATTACATTTAAATTATAATACTTATATTCTATATTAATTTAACAATTATTTTAGACTACTCCACTACTGTAATGCACTCTAATTATTTTCTAGATTCTACTAACACATTTACATTGATTTAAACATTACATTCATTCTAGCGTAATTCAAAATATAAAATAATTTCAATATATTTTGATCTTGATATATACTTTCAGATTTAAATTAAATCACCGTTGTTATTTCGATTCTACTCAGATTCGCTCCTCGTTTTCATTTAATCATTTTGTATTCACACTTTCATCTGTTTTATCGATAATTATTCTATATTATTAATTTATTTTTCAACAACTCTCTGAATAGATTTTTATTCAATTTTATGAACTTATACATTATATATTCAACTCGATAATAATTTAATATACGTTCAGCTATTTTGATCTATTAATTATCTATTATGACTCGACTTCTTTGTAGTCCTCGATGAGTGCAGCAATATCATCTATAGCATCTTGAAAGACTTTTTCTTCCATACCTTCACCAACGTAATGATGAACAAAAGCTTTTTTCCGATACATTAAGTCAAATTTCCTTCCTATTCTCGTCCAAGCATGTCGAATTGCAGTGTTATTACATAACATTGCTACAGTTCTTTTCGAATAAGCTAAATCACCCCCAGGAACCGTTGTGGATGGTTGATAATTGATTCCTACCTAAAATAATAGAAAGAAAAATTAGTTGAAATATTATGATAATATAATACAAACGATAATGATCCTTGATTAGACCTTAAATCCTGTTGGATTCCAACTAACAAATTGTATGAACCTTTTACCCTTTAAACTAGCAATGGTCTTATTAACATCACTTGGACTAACGTCACCGCGATATAACAAACAGCAACTCATGTAAGCACCTGTACGAGGATCGCATTTTACCATCTAAAAAATGATCCAAGAAAAAAAAATAAGTTATATCAATTGTGTACTCTTCTTTCATTCTAGCTTAATCCTTTTATATATTTTACTTGATTGGCAGGCTCAAAACAATCGTATGTTATCCGTTTAACAGACATCACCGTATTAATTGCTCTTTCAGGTGTAGTAATAGGAGCGTAAGTTATCAAGGGAAAGTGTATTCTTGGAAAGGGTACTAAATTCGTTTGTAATTCCTCTAAACTGACATTGACAGATCCTTCGAATCTCATAGAAGCTGTCACGCTCGATATTACTTGAGCTTCCAATCGATTGAGATTTGTATAAGTTGGATTCTCTACATTTAAATTTCTATGAATATAATTGAATAGATTTAAATGAAAGATATCTTATGAATATACAAGAAGGGTATAAACCAATGGATAAAATGAATTAAAACCTAGCACAAATATCATATAAAGCTTCGTTATCTACGACAAAACAACAATCCTCGTGATCTAGAGTCCCATGAGTCGTCAATACGGAATTATAAGATTCAACGATTGCCGTGGATATGTTTGGTGCTGGATAAATGGCGAAATCTAATTTTAATTTTTTTCTATAATCTCTGTTGAGATTTTCTAGCAATAGAGTCGTTAACCCGCTACCAGTACCACCACCAAAGGATCTACAAAATAAATAAGACACGTTTGTCATCATTCATCTTTAATGCTGTTAATACTCGATATTAAATAGAAGTACTTTATACAATAGTAAATTAAATTTAGATTCTCTTTATACCTGAAAACAATGAAGCCGGTTAATCGAGTACAAGCTTCGCATATGGATTGTATACGATCTAAAACAAGATCAATAATCTCTCCACCAATTGAGTAATATCCTCGTGCAAAATTATTCGCTGCATCTTCCTTCCCAGTTATAAGCAATGACGGATCAAAGAGATCTCTGTAAACACCCATTCTAATCTCGTCAACGACACTTGGTTCCAAATCCACTATCACAGTACGTGGTGAATACTTTCCTGTCTTAAAGAATCATATCAATTAATATTTTGTATATTCTTACATCTAGCGATATCTTACCTGGGTTGGTCCAAAAAACGTATGATAACATTCGTCGACAGGACTGCATCCTTGTTGAAGAAAACCATCAGGTCTTAGACCATGTTCAAGACAAAATAATTCCCAACAAGCACTTGCCACTTGTGTTCCAGCTTGACCAATGAAAATAGTAACTACTTCGCCGCTTGTGTTCATCCTTTTTATTTATTTTTCCATTTCTTGTTAATAAAATTTTATAATAACCTCGAGGAATGAAGAAACAATTAATGTATGAGTAACATATTTTCAAAAGAATTTAGGAGATTCGTTGAGAAGGTTTATTTAACGAAACATTGAAATTAAATTGGCAATAAAGACAGGGTTATTGTATTTTATTTATTTATTAAAGTTATGTTCATATCATTGTGACAACTGATGATGATTAATATTGAAATACAACGCTATAGTTCAATAAGAAATCGAAATATAGATAGACTTTTTTTTTTACATTAGTCGATTATTTTTAACTCGAAGGTAAAAGAAATAATACATCGTCACAATATTCATCAGCCAATTGTTTTACGGTACGATTTTTCTTATCGACGATAGACAGATCCGAATGTGGAATCAAAATTTTACAAACGGGAAAGTGAGCAGCAATAATAGCTCTATGCAGAGCAGTGTATCCATCAGCGTCCTTCAAATTTGCATTAGCACCATATTTTAATAAAACTTCAACGACATAATAGTGTCCTTGGGTGGCTGCTCTATGAAGAGCAGTTGCTTGGCCACAACGCGTCTTAGCGTTTACGTTAGCTCCATATTTTAATAACATTTCACAAATCCGATAATTTCCATGTCGAGCTGCATAATGAAGAGCCGTATATCCAGCTGAATCTTCGATATTCGCCGAAATTCCTTTTATTAACAATCCTTCTACTTTGTTTATATTGTTGTATTGTGCTGAAAAAGTAATAACCAATTAAAAGTTTATTTAATAATAAATAAAATATTATTAATAAACAATTAAACCCACCTGCATCCCATATACCTCGCTCGAATTCAATTTCTTTCAAGGATTGATAAACACCAAAGTTAGTTGCTAAATTGCAACAGGAGTCTAATTTTTTATGATTAGTTTTCTTCGCCATATCTTTAATCTGTAACTTATATTATAAGACTTTTCATTAATATTATGCGAATATATTTATCATAGTATAATAATTAACTTAAAACTTCTATGAATATACATTTGAAGAAATAAAAATAGCTTTCTTGAGTTATTGAAAAAAAAAATATCAAATACTTTTTTATATTGTATACACGTACAATTTAATTTCTTCAATAAAGAATAAAATACACGGATTTTAGGAAATGTAAAATTCCATAGAATCAAAGGTACATGAATATATATATCTAATAATAATAATTATAATAATAATTATAATTAATAATAATAATAATAATACTAATAATAATATTAATAATAAGAAAAAAACAAAAAATAAAGTAATTTAAACATAAACCATGTGCTTTGTATAATAATACAATAAATTATTTAATAATTCGCATTCATCTTAACATAAACAGGATGATAAATCACCAACATTGGCGTTAGAAATATCCATTTTTAATTGGAGGTACATTTTTAATAATCGATAAATGATCGCTTTAAAAAAGAAATCGATGTATGTTATAGATATAGTAATGAGTTACTTAAAATACTTCCTATTTTTTTTGTCTATACATTGGTAAGAAATCTATAAATTTGCAAAACTTTAATCGAACATTAATAATAAGAACTTTATTTTTTAAACAATAAAGGTATAAAGTAAAAAGAGACCATTACTTTTATTTAATTTCTAAACTATTCAGAATTTATATTATTTTGATTATTTTGAACGCATGTTTGCCTTTTTTTCTTATTAAATCATCATTAAATACGTTCTAAAATCTAAAACATACTCGGACACTATTCGTATAGAAAAATTCGATCAGCTGCTAGTTAGGATTACTAAGATTCATTGAAAAACGTATTACATATATGTACTTGAGTTCATTTTAACGAGTTTCAAACACTCAGCAACAAAATATTTTTTGTTTCATGTTATAATATTATACATAACCATTGTTATACAATCTTTTAACAATTCCATTTTCTGTATATTTATCGAATTATGAAAATAGGCTAAACTCTGTAGTTATTTTTTCTTTTTTTAAGAAAATGTATAAAAAGGTAATCTATTATTGTATTAATCGAATAAAATAATGATTAAAATAGTTAGTAAAAAATAGTTACAAATTGAATGTATTTTTTTTTACAAATAACAATTCGTTATGTTTGGTCCGTACGCATTTATTATTAAATGCTTATACCGATAAATCCTTAGAGATTAATATAATCGGTAGACATAAACAATAAAAAGCGAACGATCATCTATTAAGTCTATAAAATAAAGGATTAATAATTTTTCTCTAATCCTCTTTGATGATTACATTAATATTACATACTGCTCACAAACTACTGGTGTATATCTTTATATATATATATATATATATATATGTGCATATTCTTTACTACAAGCACAATCTTTAAGCAATTTTAAACTTCTCGTTGCAGTGTCCAAAGAATTTCAGCTTCTCCGGTACTACAAATAACTCGATAGCCTAATTCGGCTAGAGCATTAATAACTGAAAAAGGTCGTCCTAAAAAAATAATTGTTAACAATAAGTTACAATATTGTTTAACTATTCAAAAGAAAAGCAAAGTAATCGACATATTTGATTTTATAGTCGTAAGTTTAAAATAAAAATATATGAACTCTTGTGTTCTTCTTGAATGTAAAAAAACTTTAGATGAACCTTTGATCAGAGCACCATTGACCACTGTCGAAGCAGAAGTTTGGAAACGTTTGGTAAGTGCCACTAGTTCGTCCGGTGATAATTCAAATACAGATGATTCGGTTGCATAAGGTGATCCTCTCACACCAACGTAATAAAAAGTTTCACTCGCAGCTGCATTAACCCATTTTTCAGGAACTGCACTGGCTATTTCCGTCATAGTGTCAATACAACTTTCATTAGACTTCGCCATCTTTTCCTTCTAGAAAAAAATAATTACAATGCAATGAGAAAATAATGAAAGAAAATTTGTCATATTTCTATGCTTTCTCGTTTCTTTGAATGTTTTTCTATAGAGAGACAATCATATTATTTTATGTACAAACTCATTTATGCAAGGTACAATGATTTAATGCAATAAACTTGATGTCGAGTTTGTTTAATTTGAAATAATCTTCATAAATTCACAAAAAAATACTTTATAGAAGTATAAGTTATAATGAATCAATATTATATATTAACAGCATTCATTATTAGATACAAATTTGTATAAATTAATATTCTCAAATTTGATTTTGCTCAATTAATCTCCTTTCATGTTCTTCTTGTAGTTGCATCATTCGCATTTCATAAGCCCAACGTATTTCACTTTGAGTTTTGTCTCTTTCATATTCCCACTGAAATCTTTCCAATTCCAAAGTTTTACGACGTAGCTCCAATTCAGCACATTTTCTTAATGCCTGACTCTCCAGTAACTTTTCTTGATAGATTTTATTTTGTATAGATGAATATGTAGTATCACGCATAGAAAGTAATGGCCATCGTGAAATTCTTCTTGATGGTAGGAATTTTTTATGACGAACAGATTTTGTATGTTCCTTGGATTCATCTGTGAAAGTATTTAAAACAAATCAATATTTATATAGGTAAATCATCTTTTTTTTTATAATATATTATATTCTGAAATTACCACTTTTATCTATTTTTATATTAGTTTGATTCATGTCTTTAGCTTTTACAGTTACATTTGTATCAACTTTGACACTTTGAACATTAGTATCATGATTCGTTCGTGATTTATCCTTCGACTTTACTATTATTTTCTCATCACGCTGAATTGTTTCTGATATATCATCCATGTAATAACGATTTTTATAATACCAATCTTCTAGATCTTCTAATTCTATATCAGTAACACGTTCCATCGAAGATTCTTGCTTTCGCTGTTTCTCATTAATTTTAATATCAAGAATATTAGCTCTGTTTCTTTTAGCACTTCTTAATTGTACAAATTGTCGTTTAATTTCTTCTGGACACTTTTCACAACGTTCCAAATGTCTTTCCATGCGTGCTGCATTTTGTTTATAAGAACGATCACAATATTTACAAAAAGCAACTACTTGAGAACCATCAATTTTTTTATTATAATAATTCCACACAATATCACATTTTTTCACCATTTTTATTCGATTCAATATTATTGTTTAAACATTAGCACAAAATCACTTGATTTCTCAATTTAACGAAATCAACAACAGCTTATTAACCCCAATAATAAAATTTCAACACCATAAAATATAACCTTAAAATGAAAGATCTATAATCGAAGATATTTCTTGTTTTTTTAAGTTTGCATTTTTAATATGTGAGTTATTATACTTGTAACGATAAATAAGACAAATTTATTCTTTTGAAATATAATTTGACATAGTAAATAAATCATGAACAATATGTTATTATAGAGTTAATTAACGCATTACGAAAAATGTCTCCCCTATACGTGTAATTAGTTTTATCGATCGTCGAGGTTACAATTTCAAAATTAAATGACGCAATGAAGATGAAAATGGATGTAGTATTCATACCTGTTGTTTTTCGTTTCCACTTCTTTCCATTTTCTTATTATTTGCACCTTTTATATCAGTCAATAAATTCATACGATGAATGACGCATCGGACACGTGAATCAAATTTTGTTCAACACTATACGCGCTACTATACACGTAGTACTATTTAAATTTGAAATGAAGTAAATTAAATATCGCAATGAATTACAAAATTATGGGAATTGAAGTAGAAAATAAAAACTAAAATTGATAACTATCGTAAATGTGATTATTCTTTTAATTGAAATCATAGATAAAATGAATTATTTTACTTTCGTTTGTATCACGTTGTTGTACAACTTACTTGTAAGACCAATGAAAAATGACAGGTATATCATTTTAATGTTAAGATTAGGGTAAAGAAAAGGAGATTATTTATTTTATTTTCATTGGTTTAGATAAGATATGATACTAAGCAGTTACAATTTTATTAGGTCATTTTAATTGTACAAATAATGTTTCTGCCATTATTTGTTCTTTTAATGTGCTACTTGGAGAAAAGGGTACATTTGCTACACGAGAACATTGAGTTTTATTTCAATTTGTAAAATGATCAATAGAGAGTGTCATTTATATAAAAGATAATATTGTTATCAAGAACAACAGTATCTTTAACTCCAAATTGTGTTTATTCAATTTTCATTCATCTTTTACCAGTCATGACGAATGACAATATTGTCAATGATTCTCTCCAAATGTATATTATTTTTCTTATTGTTAATTTTATAAGTATTTTTTATTACTAACACCTAACAGTTATTTTAACAATTATTTAAACCAATATATAAATATTTAGTAATTTATTTTGGAATGTTTATTTGGATTATTTGGTTTAACACACATAGACAATAAAAAGTTCTTGCCATATGTCAGAACGTGTTGTATAATTTTTAAATTAAACAAATATATTAAAGTTTATATAGAAGAAAAAATCTATTGGTAAAACTTACGTGTTTTTATAACAAGTTCTGGTTCAGGTTCTGAGAAATCTTTTCTCATAGTCCACATATATTCATTGTAGTCTTGTTTAACGCTAGTACTAGAAGATGCCACAACTTTATATCCAAGGACTTCCAGTGCAGTTAATATTATGCAAGGATGTTGTAAATACACTATCGTAGAATCGTCACAGTATCCTCCAGAAGCAAAGTGAGTTAGTTGTTCTATATCCGATGCTAACAAAACAATCTGTCATTGTAATATCTTTTCTATTATTGATAAAAAAAGGTTACATAGAGAGTGTTACCTTTGAGTCCTGATACTAGAACTCTCCACGGATATCTATGACTATAAGATGCTAAATTACCACGCACTAGAATGTATGGCATCTGTGATAGTTAAAAGCAAATATTGAAGAATACGTTGAACTATTTCTATTCATTAACTTATTTGCATAATAATTTAATCAACGTTTATAAACTTGAATCCACTGTAACATAAAATAGTCAATAACTCTTCTATACATTTGTATAATATTTAACATTTTTCTCATATTAATTTGATTACAAATGAAATACTAATTAGCAAATGTATACTATTGATAAGAATATTTCAAAAGTAGCGGATGTAATTCATTAAAAGGAATCAATATTTATATATATACTTCCGCCTGTTTCAAATCTTAATCTAGTAATTTGCTTACATACGCTATATTTAAAGATGTTTCGTAATGTACAGAGAACATAAAATGATTCTTACTTCAAGAAACGAGAAACTTTCACTTTATCAAACACGTCAAAAGTGTAATTTATTAATCAAAGTTTCATATTCTTATAAGAAATCTTGAATATTGGATATTTCAAATAATTCCATAAGATGCACTACGGTATACACGGAACTCATATACTTTTCACCGGTACCTTTAATTTTCTCCAATACGTTTTTATATATGTGTACGAAAAAATATTCTCTTTTTACATATATATAATATATACCTTGCCAAAGTCATAGACGCGCGTAGAAGAGTTATCTTTTAAGAGCGCGAAATTCGAATATAAAAACAATCGACATCTAAAAAAGCGAATTTGTGACGTATTAGTTATCAGAAATCTAAAACAAGATAATCTACTTGTTAAAATTGATTTAGATTATATAAGAATATGAACAAATATATATTAAATTGAACAATTAATTAGAAATATAATTTGACAAGACGTAAGATAATAAGTCGACTTTCACCATAGAGGTCTCTACGTGCATCAATATACAACGCGGCATTTTGATTGATCAAGTAACGAACCAATGAGAATCAACTATAAGAAAAAGTATTTAAAAATGTGAGACTCCCATTACGTTTGTAAAAAAAATTACTCTAATTATATATATATATATATATATAGTAAAAAATTTAGCTCGATGAAATTAAGAACACGTATATACAAATATATTTATTTTCTTTTTTTATTCTAACTCTAATGAAATGTTTCTTCAATACACGATATTAGTGCACTTAATAATGAATTAAGAAAGAGTCGTACGTATTCATTAAAAATCGTTCGTTTTCGTGGGTCGAATCATATTCGTCCGAGGTCGTGATGAGATAGTAAGTGTTGCCACCTGGTGGAATACCTTCAGACAAGAGAATAGTGTGTTGCGTGTACTCAGTCGTTTCGCAAATACCACGGGGGGTTTTGCGTGTAGATCCCGGGCCGCGTTTCTTCGTAAAGGCAATTTGTTTTCTGCGCTTAAAGTAATCATTTTTCTTAAGATAATAGATAGGTATTGAATATACGTGATAGCGTACATATGCAATTATTATAAGTTTGTGTTTTGAAGGAATATAACGGTTTTGTGGAGTAAAATCTAAACTTGTACGACGGTGGTGCCTCTCGGTCGAGTGTGTATGACAATCGCGAGCAATGTAACCGTTCCGTGACGTCAGACACGGGCTAATCAAGTGCACACACGGACACAAGATTTGCACACTCGTGCACATCTATACATTGGCGACACGTACTCTCCACGCCGCACCGCACCGCACCGTACCGCACCGCACCGCATCGCACCGCACCGTGCCGCGCCACGATCGTAGAGAGCGTGTACGGGATCGTGCTGGACACGGAGATAAAAAGAGAGGGGGGCAAGGAAAATTGTACGGTAGCAGTACCCCTACTGAAAGACGAAAGAAAACGAAGGGCGTGGAGGGGAGAGAAGGAATACGAGAGAACGATAAGAAAGGAGATACGACGAAGGTTGTCGAGGAGTAGAAGAAGAAGTAGAAACACCAAGGAGAAAGAAATAGCAAAGAGACACAGACGTCTCTCTTTCTCGTTCATCGAAAGAGAAGAGACATGGGCGGACTTGAAACGACAAGAGAAAGGCCTTCTTCTTCTTCTTCTTCTTCTTCTTCTTCCCTCGCTACAACTTTTCTTTTTTATCAACGAGGCTGAAAGTTTAGTTGGGCGACGACGATGCCTATCTATGTAGAATTCATATATTTCGGGTTTCTATGACATATAAAGAGAGAGAGAGAAAAGTTTTTTGTTTTTTTTTTATATATAAAGTCAATCTTATAGAGCAAGAAGGACAGAAAAGTAGTAGTAGTGCAGCAGGAGTGGTACTACACACGGGTGGTATTGTATACAGTGTACATACATAGTGCTCCTCGTGTGTGGTGTACTCGATAATAGGAGTAAGAGAGATAAACGGGGTGACGGGAGTGGGAAGGTAGTGGTGGGAGAAAGTCTTTACCGTGCTGCTGCTACTGCTGCTGGCTAAGTTAGTGGAGGGGAGAGCGCGAAAAGGAGAGCCGCGACCGCGTCTCGTGGCGCCCCGCTGTGCTGTTTTACAGAAAACTGTTGCAACCTATACGGAGCTTCGTGTTCCATCCTTCTTTGCGTTAAAGGTGGACGTAGAAGAGAAGAAGGAGGCTGAGAATCGAAGAAAAATAACGATAATACGTATTGAAATAATGTACGATGATAATATCGAACGATAACGGATTTGATAGGATACTTGTTATTGGTTGTGTTATGTGGTAATGAAGATACATCAAAAGGAATTGAACGTCTTGGTTCGTGGGTTCGTTTTTCGCGAATTAATTGTCTGAAGTGTGCGTTATTTCGCGTGTGCGAGAATCGAAGAAGAGGAGAGTGTGGTACGACGTTGTCGTCATAGTCGATAGAGGTCCGATATTTACGCGTGCGTCCGTTACGATATAATATAACTGGACAAGATATAATGGTCTTTCCGTTTAATGACGAGTGTGTCGTCTTTAAGTTTTAAACGAAAAAGACAAAAGGAAGGGGGAGTGAGAGGAAGGAAATCCTTGCATCGTGTCGTTGTCGTTGTCGTTGTCTTCCTCTCTTCCTTTCTTCTTCCTGTGTTGTCGTCGTCGTTGTCGTCGCGTGTGTTTTTAGTTTTTTTCTTTCGGTAAGATTCGTTCGTGATAGTTATTTGTGTGTTTGTGACTAAACAGTTTCACCGACGAAGCTATAACACAGAGTTTTTATAAAGAAAAATAAAAAGTTTTTGTGTGTTAAAGAAAGTCTCTTGGGAAGGTGGTGCCGTCTTCTTATCCTGACATGGAAGAACGATTCTTATTCCCGACATCGATGTGCAGCAGCATCTACGTCGGTAAGAACTTATATTTTGTCTTTTTTTAACGTCGTATTTTGCGTTAGGTATCATCGTTTCTATAATGTCATACGATATTCGATATTACGTTGTCAAAAAATTTCTACCATGCGTATTTACCCTTTTATTCCATCTTACTTTTACCCCCTCCTTCCCCCTTGTCTATCAAAGTTTATTCGTATATTTTTATTATCATTTTTGATCCGATTAACAATACACATAACCTCTCTATAACTTTTCTACAAGAGTTGTCAAACTCTCTCGACAAAATTTCTTTTAACGTGTAACTATGAAAATAGTCGAAAATTTGTAGGATAATTTAATTGAACTGTAAACTACAATTAAAAACGAACAATAATTTCTATGGTTTATGAATTTTGTCAAAAATTTAATACTTGGTATCGTAGATACGAAGAGAATAATTCGAAAGAGTGAAACGAGAGATCAGATGCGTTTGATTCGATTAGAAAATCGATTTACGTTCGATTTAAATCCCTATGGATACGTGTATACATAAAAGAATTATTCGAGTTTGAGGTTATGTGACGTTTAACATGAAAATTAAATAACGTTCGAAGAAGACGGCATTACTGCCGATGAAGAGATTTTTT
>JACGTP010001202.1:0-12192 GCA_023678845.1 Mischocyttarus mexicanus
ATAAAATAATTTCGATATCTTTTTGTTTAATATGTTTTTAGATAAATGCTACCAACGACATGTCGTCACTGGACCAAATTATTAATAAAAATATTTCTAGATAAATTTTATTTTTTTCAGATAAATATTCTGTTAGATTTAGACGATTATTCACGGACATGGACATAGAATAAGATTTCTAACAAGTGGTGTTAGTGTAACGAGAATAATATTCGAAATTAATAGAATTAATCCCCTCCAATAATCATGTAAACAACTTTCGAAAAAAAAACTTTAATAACTCATTTCAAACCAGTCTAACAGTGGATTTCGAGAAGGAAGGTACGCATAACTTATACTTATTACATTTAAATTATAATACTTATATTCTATATTAATTTAACAATTATTTTAGACTACTCCACTACTGTAATGCACTCTAATTATTTTCTAGATTCTACTAACACATTTACATTGATTTAAACATTACATTCATTCTAGCGTAATTCAAAATATAAAATAATTTCAATATATTTTGATCTTGATATATACTTTCAGATTTAAATTAAATCATCGTTGTTATTTCGATTCTACTCAGATTCGCTCCTCGTTTTCATTTAATCATTTTGTATTCACACTTTCATCTGTTTTATCGATAATTATTCTATATTATTAATTTATTTTTCAACAACTCTCTGAATAGATTTTTATTCAATTTTATGAGCTTATACATGATATATTCAACTCGATAAAAATTTAATATACGTTCAGCTATTTTGATCTATTAATTATCTATTATGACTCGACTTCTTTGTAGTCCTCGATGAGTGCAGCAATATCATCTATAGCATCTTGAAAGACTTTTTCTTCCATACCTTCACCAACGTAATGATGAACAAAAGCTTTTTTCCGATACATTAAGTCAAATTTCCTTCCTATTCTCATCCAAGCATGTCGAATTGCAGTGTTATTACATAACATTGCTACAGTTCTTTTCGAATAAGCTAAATCACCCCCAGGAACCGTCGTGGATGGTTGATAATTGATTCCTACCTAAAATAATAGAAAGAAAAATTAGTTGAAATATTATGATAATATAATACAAACGATAATGATCCTTGATTAGACCTTAAATCCTGTTGGATTCCAACTAACAAATTGTATGAACCTTTTACCCTTTAAACTAGCAATGGTCTTATTAACATCACTTGGACTAACGTCACCGCGATATAACAAACAGCAACTCATGTAAGCACCTGTACGAGGATCGCATTTTACCATCTAAAAAATGATCCAAGAAAAAAAAATAAGTTATATCAATTGTGTACTCTTCTTTCATTCTAGCTTAATCCTTTTATATATTTTACTTGATTGGCAGGCTCAAAACAATCGTATGTTATCCGTTTAACAGACATCACCGTATTAATTGCTCTTTCAGGTGTAGTAATAGGAGCGTAAGTTATCAAGGGAAAGTGTATTCTTGGAAAGGGTACTAAATTCGTTTGTAATTCCTCTAAACTGACATTGACAGATCCTTCGAATCTCATAGAAGCTGTCACGCTCGATATTACTTGAGCTTCCAATCGATTGAGATTTGTATAAGTTGGATTCTCTACATTTAAATTTCTACGAATATAATTGAATAGATTTAAATGAAAGATATCTTATGAATATACAAAAAGGGTATAAACCAATGGATAAAATGAATTGAAACCTAGCACAAATATCGTATAAAGCTTCGTTATCTACGACAAAACAACAATCCTCGTGATCTAGAGTCCCATGAGTCGTCAATACGGAATTATAAGATTCAACGATTGCCGTGGATATGTTTGGTGCTGGATAAATGGCGAAATCTAATTTTAATTTTTTTCTATAATCTCTGTTGAGATTTTCTAGCAATAGAGTCGTTAACCCGCTACCAGTACCACCACCAAAGGATCTACAAAATAAATAAGACACGTTTGTCATCATTCATCTTTAATGCTGTTAATACTCGATATTAAATAGAAGTACTTTATACAATAGTAAATTAAATTTAGATTTTCTTTATACCTGAAAACAATGAAGCCAGTTAATCGAGTACAAGCTTCGCATATGGATTGTATACGATCTAAAACAAGATCAATGATCTCTCCACCAATTGAGTAATATCCTCGTGCAAAATTATTCGCTGCATCTTCCTTCCCAGTTATAAGCAATGACGGATCAAAGAGATCTCTGTAAACACCCATTCTAATCTCGTCAACGACACTTGGTTCCAAATCCACTATCACAGTACGTGGTGAATACTTTCCTGTCTTAAAGAATCATATCAATTAATATTTTGTATATTCTTACATCTAGCGATATCTTACCTGGGTTGGTCCAAAAAACGTATGATAACATTCGTCGACAGGACTGCATCCTTGTTGAAGAAAACCATCAGGTCTTAGACCATGTTCAAGACAAAATAATTCCCAACAAGCACTTGCCACTTGTGTTCCAGCTTGACCAATGAAAATAGTAACTACTTCGCCGCTTGTGTTCATCCTTTTTATTTATTTTTCCATTTCTTGTTAATAAAATTTTATAATAACCTCGAGGAATGAAGAAACAATTAATGTATGAGTAACATATTTTCAAAAGAATTTAGGAGATTCGTTGAGAAGGTTTATTTAACGAAACATTGAAATTAAATTGGCAATAAAGACAGGGTTATTGTATTTTATTTATTTATTAAAGTTATGTTCATATCATTGTGACAACTGATGATGATTAATATTGAAATACAACGCTATAGTTCAATAAGAAATCGAAATATAGATAGACTTTTTTTTTTACATTAGTCGATTATTTTTAACTCGAAGGTAAAAGAAATAATACATCGTCACAATATTCATCAGCCAATTGTTTCACGGTACGATTTTTCTTATCGACGATAGACAGATCCGAATGTGGAATCAAAATTTTACAAACGGGAAAGTGAGCAGCAATAATAGCTCTATGCAGAGCAGTGTATTCATCAGCGTCCTTCAAATTTGCATTAGCACCATATTTTAATAAAACTTCAACGACATAATAGTGTCCTTGGGTGGCTGCTCTATGAAGAGCAGTTGCTTGGCCACAACGCGTTTTAGCGTTTACGTTAGCTCCATATTTTAATAACATTTCACAAATCCGATAATTTCCATGTCGAGCTGCATAATGAAGAGCCGTATATCCAGCTGAATCTTCGATATCTGCCGAAATTCCTTTTATTAACAATCCTTCTACTTTGTTTATATTATTGTATTGTGCTGAAAAAGTAATAACCAATTAAAAGTTTATTTAATAATAAATAAAATATTATTAATAAACAATTAAACCTACCTGCATCCCATATACCTCGCTCGAATTCAATTTCTTTCAAGGATTGATAAACACCAAAGTTAGTTGCTAAATTGCAACAGGAGTCTAATTTTTTATGATTAGTTTTCTTCGCCATATCTTTAATCTGTAACTTATATTATAAGACTTTTCATTAATATTATGCGAATATATTTATCATAGTATAATAATTAACTTAAAACTTCTATGAATATACATTTGAAGAAAAAAAAATAGCTTTCTTGAGTTATTGAAAAAAAAATATCAAATACTTTTTTATATGTATACACGTACAATTTAATTTCTTCAATAAAGAATAAAATACACGGATTTTAGGAAATGTAAAATTCCATAGAATCAAAGGTACATGAATATATATATCTAATAATAATAATTATAATAATAATTATAATTAATAATAATAATACTAATAATAATAATATTAATAATAAGAAAAAAACAAAAAATAAAGTAATTTAAACATAAACCATGTGCTTTGTATAATAATACAATAAATTATTTAATAATTTGCATTCATCTTAACATAAACAGGATGATAAATCACCAACATTGGCGTTAGAAATATCCATTTTTAATTGGAGGTACATTTTTAATAATCGATAAATGATCGCTTTAAAAAAGAAATCGATGTATGTTATAGATATAGTAATGAGTTACTTAAAATACTTCCTATTTTTTTTGTCTATACATTGGTAAGAAATCTATAAATTTGCAAAACTTTAATCGAACATTAATAATAAGAACTTTATTTTTTAAACAATAAAGGTATAAAGTAAAAAGAGACCATTACTTTTATTTAATTTCTAAACTATTCAGAATTTATATTATTTTGATTATTTTGAACGCATGTTTGCCTTTTTTTCTTATTAAATCATCATTAAATACGTTCTAAAATCTAAAACATACTCGGATACTATTCGTATAGAAAAATTCGATCAGCTGCTAGTTAGGATTACTAAGATTCATTGGAAAATGTATTACATATATATACTTGAGTTCATTTTAACGAGTTTCAAACACTCAGCAACAAAATATTTTTTGTTTCATGTTATAATATTATACATAACCATTGTTATACAATCTTTTAACAATTCCATTTTCTGTATATTTATCGAATTATGAAAATAGGCTAAACTCTGTAGTTATTTTTTCTTTTTTTAAGAAAATGTATAAAAAGGTAATCTATTATTGTATTAATCGAATAAAATAATGATTAAAATAGTTAGTAAAAAATAGTTACAAATTGAATGTATTTTTTTTTACAAATAACAATTCGTTATGTTTGGTCCGTACGCATTTATTATTAAATGCTTATACCGATAAATCCTTAGAGATTAATATAATCGGTAGACATAAACAATAAAAAGCGAACGATCATCTATTAAGTCTATAAAATAAAGGATTAATAATTTTTCTCTAATCCTCTTTGATGATTACATTAATATTACATACTGCTCACAAACTACTGGTGTATATCTTTATATATATATATATATATATATATGTGCATATTCTTTACTACAAGCACAATCTTTAAGCAATTTTAAACTTCTCGTTGCAGTGTCCAAAGAATTTCAGCTTCTCCGGTACTACAAATAACTCGATAGCCTAATTCGGCTAGAGCATTAATAACTGAAAAAGGTCGTCCTAAAAAAATAATTGTTAACAATAAGTTACAATATTGTTTAACTATTCAAAAGAAAAGCAAAGTAATCGACATATTTGATTTTATAGTCGTAAGTTTAAAATAAAAATATATGAACTCTTGTGTTCTTCTTGAATGTAAAAAAACTTTAGATGAACCTTTGATCAGAGCACCATTGACCACTGTCGAAGCAGAAGTTTGGAAACGTTTGGTAAGTGCCACTAGTTCGTCCGGTGATAATTCAAATACAGATGATTCGGTTGCATAAGGTGATCCTCTCACACCAACGTAATAAAAAGTTTCACTCGCAGCTGCATTAACCCATTTTTCAGGAACTGCACTGGCTATTTCCGTCATAGTGTCAATACAACTTTCATTAGACTTCGCCATCTTTTCCTTCTAGAAAAAAATAATTACAATGCAATGAGAAAATAATGAAAGAAAATTTGTCATATTTCTATGCTTTCTCGTTTCTTTGAATGTTTTTCTATAGAGAGACAATCATATTATTTTATGTACAAACTCATTTATGCAAGGTACAATGATTTAATGCAATAAACTTGATGTCGAGTTTGTTTAATTTGAAATAATCTTCATAAATTCACAAAAAAATACTTTATAGAAGTATAAGTTATAATGAATCAATATTATATATTAAACAGCATTCATTATTAGATACAAATTTGTATAAATTAATATTCTCAAATTTGATTTTGCTCAATTAATCTCCTTTCATGTTCTTCTTGTAGTTGCATCATTCGCATTTCATAAGCCCAACGTATTTCACTTTGAGTTTTGTCTCTTTCATATTCCCACTGAAATCTTTCCAATTCCAAAGTTTTACGACGTAGCTCCAATTCAGCACATTTTCTTAATGCCTGACTCTCCAGTAACTTTTCTTGATAGATTTTATTTTGTATAGATGAATATGTAGTATCACGCATAGAAAGTAATGGCCATCGTGAAATTCTTCTTGATGGTAGGAATTTTTTATGACGAACAGATTTTGTATGTTCCTTGGATTCATCTGTGAAAGTATTTAAAACAAATCAATATTTATATAGGTAAATCATCTTTTTTTTTATAATATATTATATTCTGAAATTACCACTTTTATCTATCTTTATATTAGTTTGATTTATGTCTTTAGCTTTTACAGTAACATTTGTATCGACTTTGACACTTTGAACATTAGTATCATGATTCGTTCGTGATTTATCCTTCGACTTTACTATTATTTTCTCATCACGCTGAATTGTTTCTGATATATCATCCATGTAATAACGATTTTTATAATACCAATCTTCTAAATCTTCTAATTCTATATCAGTAACACGTTCCATCGAAGATTCTTGCTTTCGCTGTTTCTCATTAATTTTAATATCAAGAATATTAGCTCTGTTTCTTTTAGCACTTCTTAATTGTACAAATTGTCGTTTAATTTCTTCTGGACACTTTTCACAACGTTCCAAATGTCTTTCCATGCGTGCTGCATTTTGTTTATAAGAACGATCACAATATTTACAAAAAGCAACTACTTGAGAACCATCAATTTTTTTATTATAATAATTCCACACAATATCACATTTTTTCACCATTTTTATTCGATTCAATATTATTGTTTAAACATTAGCACAAAATCACTTGATTTCTCAATCTAACGAAATCAACAACAGTTTATTAACCCCAATAATAAAATTTCAACACCATAAAATATAACCTTAAAATGAAAGATCTATAATCGAAGATATTTCTTGTTTTTTTAAGTTTGCATTTTTAATATGTGAGTTATTATACTTGTAACGATAGATAAGACAAATTTATTCTTTTGAAATATAATTTGACATAGTAAATAAATCATGAACAATATGTTATTATAGAGTTAATTAACGCATTACGAAGAATGTCTCCCCTATACGTGTAATTAGTTTTATCGATCGTCGAGGTTACAATTTCAAAATTAAAATGACGCAATGAAGATGAAAATGGATGTAGTATTCATACCTGTTGTTTTTCGTTTCCACTTCTTTCCATTTTCTTATTATTTGCACCTTTTATATCAGTCAATAAATTCATACGATGAATGACGCATCGGACACGTGAATCAAATTTTGTTCAACACTATACGCGCTACTATACACGTAGTACTATTTAAATTTGAAATGAAGTAAATTAAATATCGCGATGAATAACAAAATTATGGGAATTGAAGTAGAAAATAAAAACTAAAATTGATAACTATCGTAAATGTGATTATTCTTTTAATTGAAATCATAGATAAAATGAATTATTTTACTTTCGTTTGTATCACGTTGTTGTACAACTTACTTGTAAGACCAATGAAAAATGACAGGTATATCATTTTAATGTTAAGATTAGGGTAAAGAAAAGGAGATTATTTATTTTATTTTCATTGGTTTAGATAAGATATGATACTAAGCAGTTACAATTTTATTAGGTCATTTTAATTGTACAAATAATGTTTCTGCCATTATTTGTTCTTTTAATGTGCTACTTGGAGAAAAGGGTACATTTGCTACACGAGAACATTGAGTTTTATTTCAATTTGTAAAATGATCAATAGAGAGTGTCATTTATATAAAAGATAATATTGTTATCAAGAACAACAGTATCTTTAACTCCAAATTGTGTTTATTAAATTTTCATTCATCTTTTACCAGTCATGACGAATGACAATATTGTCAATGATTCTCTCCAAATGTATATTATTTTTCTTATTGTTAATTTTATAAGTATTTTTTATTACTAACACCTAACAGTTATTTTAACAATTATTTAAACCAATATATAAATATTTAGTAATTTATTTTGGAATGTTTATTTGCATTATTTGGTTTAACACACATAGACAATAAAAAGTTCTTGCCATATGTCAGAACGTGTTGTATAATTTTTAAATTAAATAAATATATTAAAGTTTATATAGAAGAAGAAATCTATTGGTAAAACTTACGTGTTTTTATAACAAGTTCTGGTTCAGGTTCTGAGAAATCTTTTCTCATAGTCCACATATATTCATTGTAGTCTTGTTTAACGCTAGTACTAGAAGATGCCACAACTTTATATCCAAGGACTTCCAGTGCAGTTAATATTATGCAAGGATGTTGTAAATACACTATCGTAGAATCGTCACAGTATCCTCCAGAAGCAAAGTGAGTTAGTTGTTCTATATCCGATGCTAACAAAACAATCTGTCATTGTAATATCTTTTCTATTATTGATAAAAAAAGGTTACATAGAGAGTGTTACCTTTGAGTCCTGATACTAGAACTCTCCACGGATATCTATGACTATAAGATGCTAAATTACCACGCACTAGAATGTATGGCATCTGTGATAGTTAAAAGCAAATATTGAAGAATACGTTGAACTATTTCTATTCATTAACTTATTTGCATAATAATTTAATCAACGTTTATAAACTTGAATCCACTGTAACATAAAATAGTCAATAACTCTTCTATACATTTGTATAATATTTAACATTTTTCTCATATTAATTTGATTACAAATGAAATACTAATTAGCAAATGTATACTATTGATAAGAATATTTCAAAAGTAGCGGATGTAATTCATTAAAAGGAATCAATATTTATATATATACTTCCGCCTGTTTCAAATCTTAATCTAGTAATTTGCTTACATACGCTATATTTAAAGATGTTTCGTAATGTACAGAGAACATAAAATGATTCTTACTTCAAGAAACGAGAAACTTTCACTTTATCAAACACGTCAAAAGTGTAATTTATTAATCAAAGTTTCATATTCTTATAAGAAATCTTGAATATTGGATATTTCAAATAATTCCATAAGATGCACTACGGTATACACGGAACCCATATACTTTTCACCGGTACCTTTAATTTTCTCCAATACGTTTTTATATATGTGTACGAAAAAATATTCTCTTTTTACATATATATAATATATACCTTGCCAAAGTCATAGACGCGCGTAGAAGAGTTATCTTTTAAGAGCGCGAAATTCGAATATAAAAACAATCGACATCTAAAAAAGCGAATTTGTGACGTATTAGTTATCAGAAATCTAAAACAAGATAATCTACTTGTTAAAATTGATTTAGATTATATAAGAATATGAACAAATATATATTAAATTGAACAATTAATTAGAAATATAATTTGACAAGACGTAAGATAATAAGTCGACTTTCACCATAGAGGTCTCTACGTGCATCAATATACAACGCGGCATTTTGATTGATCAAGTAACGAACCAATGAGAATCAACTATAAGAAAAAGTATTTAAAAATGTGAGACTCCCATTACGTTTGTAAAAAAAATTACTCTAATTATATATATATAGTAAAAAATTTAGCTCGATGAAATTAAGAACACATATATACAAATATATTTATTTTGTTTTTATTTTCTAACTCTAATGAAATGTTTCTTCAATACACGATATTAGTGCACTTAATAATGAATTAAGAAAGAGTCGTACGTATTCATTAAAAATCGTTCGTTTTCGTGGGTCGAATCATATTCGTCCGAGGTCGTGATGAGATAGTAAGTGTTGCCACCTGGTGGAATACCTTCAGACAAGAGAATAGTGTGTTGCGTGTACTCAGTCGTTTCGCAAATACCACGGGGGGTTTTGCGTGTAGATCCCGGGCCGCGTTTCTTCGTAAAGGCAATTTGTTTTCTGCGCTTAAAGTAATCATTTTTCTTAAGATAATAGATAGGTATTGAATATACGTGATAGCGTACATATGCAATTATTATAAGTTTGTGTTTTGAAGGAATATAACGGTTTTGTGGAGTCAAATCTAAACTTGTACGACGGTGGTGCCTCTCGGTCGAGTGTGTATGACAATCGCGAGCAATGTAACCGTTCCGTGACGTCAGACACGGGCTAATCAAGTGCACACACGGACACAAGATTTGCACACTCGTGCACATCTATACATTGGCGACACGTACTCTCCACGCCGCACCGCACCGCACCGTACCGCACCGCACCGCATCGCACCGCACCGTGCCGCGCCACGATCGTAGAGAGCGTGTACGGGATCGTGCTGGGCACGGAGATAAAAAGAGAGGGGAGGCAAGGAAAATTGTACGGTAGCAGTACCCCTACTGAAAGAGGAAAGAAAACGAAGGGCGTGGAGGGGAGAGAAGGAATACGAGAGAACGATAAGAAAGGAGATACGACGAAGGTTGTCGAGGAGTAGAAGAAGAAGTAGAAACACCAAGGAGAAAGAAATAGCAAAGAGACACAAACGTCTCTCTTTCTCGTTCATCGAAAGAGAAGAGACATGGGCGGACTTGAAACGACAAGAGAAAGGCCTTCTTCTTCTTCTTCTTCTTCTTCTTCTTCCCTCGCTACAACTTTTCTTTTTTATCAACGAGGCTGAAAGTTTAGTTGGGCGACGACGATGCCTATCTATGTAGAATTCATATATTTCGGGTTTCTATGACATATAAAGAGAGAGAGAGAAAAGTTTTTTGTTTTTTTTTTATATATAAAGTCAATCTTATAGAGCAAGAAGGACAGAAAAGTAGTAGTAGTGCAGCAGGAGTGGTACTACACACGGGTGGTATTGTATACAGTGTACATACATAGTGCTCCTCGTGTGTGGTGTACTCGATAATAGGAGTAAGAGAGATAAACGGGGTGACGGGAGTGGGAAGGTAGTGGTGGGAGAAAGTCTTTACCGTGCTGCTGCTACTGCTGCTGGCTAAGTTAGTGGAGGGGAGAGCGCGAAAAGGAGAGCCGCGACCGCGTCTCGTGGCGCCCCGCTGTGCTGTTTTACAGAAAACTGTTGCAACCTATACGGAGCTTCGTGTTCCATCCTTCTTTGCGTTAAAGGTGGACGTAGAAGAGAAGAAGGAGGCTGAGAATCGAAGAAAAATAACGATAATACGTATTGAAATAATGTACGATGATAATATCGAACGATAACGGATTTGATAGGATACTTGTTATTGGTTGTGTTATGTGGTAATGAAGATACATCAAAAGAAATTGAACGTCTTGGTTCGTGGGTTCGTTTTTCGCGAATTAATTGTCTGAAGTGTGCGTTATTTCGCGTGTGCGAGAATCGAAGAAGAGGAGAGTGTGGTACGACGTTGTCGTCATAGTCGATAGAGGTCCGATATTTACGCGTGCGTCCGTTACGATATAATATAACTGGACAAGATATAATGGTCTTTCCGTTTAATGACGAGTGTGTCGTCTTTAAGTTTTAAACGAAAAAGACAAAAGGAAGGGGGAGTGAGAGGAAGGAAATCCTTGCATCGTGTCGTCGTCGTTGTCGTTGTCTTCCTCTCTTCCTTTCTTCTTCCTGTGTTGTCGTCGTCGTTGTCGTCGCGTGTGTTTTTAGTTTTTTTCTTTCGGTAAGATTCGTTCGTGATAGTTATTTGTGTGTTTGTGACTAAACAGTTTCACCGACGAAGCTATAACACAGAGTTTTTATAAAGAAAAATAAAAAGTTTTTGTGTGTTAAAGAAAGTCTCTTGGGAAGGTGGTGCCGTCTTCTTATCCTGACATGGAAGAACGATTCTTATTCCCGACATCGATGTGCAGCAGCATCTACGTCGGTAAGAACTTATATTTTGTCTTTTTAACGTCGTATTTTGCGTTAGGTATCATCGTTTCTATAATGTCATACGATATTCGATATTACGTTGTCAAAAAATTTCTACCATGCGTATTTACCCTTTTATTCCATCTTACTTTTACCCCCTCCTTCCCCCTTGTCTATCAAAGTTTATTCGTATATTTTTATTATCATTTTTGATCCGATTAACAATACACATAACCTCTCTATAACTTTTCTACAAGAGTTGTCAAACTCTCTCGACAAAATTTCTTTTAACGTGTAACTATGAAAATAGTCGAAAATTTGTAGGATAATTTAATTGAACTGTAAACTACAATAAAAAACGAACAATAATTTCTATAGTGTATGAATTTTGTCAAAAATTTAATACTTGGTATCGTAGATACGAAGAGAATAATTCGAAAGAGAGAAACGAGAGATCAGATGCGTTTGATTCGATTAGAAAATCGATTTACGTTCGATTTAAATCCCTATGGATACGTGTATACATAAAAGAATTATTCGAGTTTGAGGTTATGTGACGTTTAACATGAAAATCGAATAACGTTCGAAGAAGACGGCATTACTGCCGATGAAGAGATTTTTT
>JACGTP010001203.1:0-12191 GCA_023678845.1 Mischocyttarus mexicanus
ATCTAAAAGCTCGGAATATAAGTTCGATGTATTGTCTTCTTCGAAATTAACTGTTAAACTGGCTCAATTTCAACTATCAAAGTTTTATTTTAGAAGATAGTTTACACGATTATCAGATAGGATAAATGGTTTGAAATTATGGTCAGCTTACGTTTAGATGCACTTTGTCTTTATATCCATAACTGCAGGTATTCATATATGTATATATTATCATTCTTCAATACTACACACATTCGTTCACATATGCATATCACTTGCATAGGAAGAAAACACATACACGTATAAGCTACGCGAAATAAATTATATACTTTAACTATAGCGTTATATACTTTAACTATAACGTATACATACGTTGTTAGTATGAAAAGTAGTTACGAATACGTTCGACAGGTATCGAACATACACGAAGGTCAATAATAAACCTAACGACGAAATGACAACGTTTGGTTGTCGACACTAGCCGATGTTTGACGGAGAGAAACGAACGTGAACAAAACATTGAACGGTTAACTAAGCCGGTAATTAAGGAATGTTTTTCTATGTGTATTTCATATTTAACGAATTTCCTAGAAGTCACCGAGAGATATAAACAGTACCGACGTTGAGCTCGTTTGAACCAGAGGTACATCTTCGCCTATCTTTCTCTCAATACATTCAGTACGTATGGGATTATTATTATGTTTTTGTCCAGCTGACCTACTTTTGTATCGTTGACCTATTTTTCTGACCACTGACCTATTTTTCTGACCACTGACCTACTTTTGAACAGCTGTTTTCTATTTCTAATAATTGATTTTTATTTTATTTCTAAATGTTTAATTAATTAATAGTATTTTTTTTTATTAATCTTTTTTTTATACAAATTTAATTTAATATTATTTAATTAATTAATAATAATATTAAAATTATTAATGATAGAGAAAAATAAGAAAATTCGAGTTGTAGGAAATAGAAAATGATTGAAAAAAGAATGTAAGAAAAATAAATACAGCAGATTCAGGTAACAGGAAAAATGGTGGTATGACGTTTATAAGCTCGACGGTATTAACGCTTACGAGAAGTCGAACAGACATCTGTTAAAATCTGATTGCCTACGAGCGACAGGATTATCGATTATTGGATCAATCACAAATTCCTCGACCTTTCGGCTTTTCCAATTTCTTTTCTTTTCTTTTTCTTTCTTATCGTACCTTCGAGATTGCTCGTAGAAAATTAGGGAAAAATAAAAGAGATTAGAGATACAATAAAAGAAAATTAAGTTGTTTCTCCAAAAAAACAAAAAAAAAATTCTGATATAAAATATTGTTTTAATTAATAAATAACAAACAAAAAAATGGTATAAATATAAGAGAGAAAAAAGAATTTGCATCCAACTTGTAACATATTAACCAAGTTTTATACGATAGTCTGAATGTAATCATATTATGCATTTCTTCTTTTATCAAAAAGAGAGTAAAAAAGCTTGCGAATTACGTAAAAATTAAAAAATATCTACCCAGGAATATAATTTCAAATAAAGTCTGTTAAGTAACAAAATATTACAAAATATTACCAACTTGAAACTTATGTTTCTCTGAATATCATCTCACTTGGATAAAAAAAAAAATCTTTGATTAAATGTCTCGCAATAGAATTTTCTCTGATATGTATTATATAAGAAGAGCTTCCACGGTCACTCATTGTCAGTAAATGTCAAGAATATTCAAAGGATTTTATTAAAAGAAAAATAGAGATTTTTATTAAAACCAGGATTTTGTTAAATCAACAAGTTGAAAAAATATGAAAATTAAATAAAATATACTTACATACATACATTCATACATACATACATCCATTCATACATACATACATACATACATACATTCATACATACATACATCCATTCATACATACATACATTCATACATATATACATACATCCATACATACATACATCCATTCATACATATATACACACATCCATAAATATATATATATATATATACATACATCCATTCATACATATATACACACATCCATAAATATATATATATATATATACATACATACATACATACATACATACATACATACATATGTACGTATATTTTATTTTATATATATATATTTTTGTATTTTTATAAATATATATATATTAGGTTGTCAAGTATAAAATGGAGCAAAAATCGAATTCAGTTACGTACATTTTTTGCTCCATTTCATACTTGACAACCTAATATACATATTTATATTTTATATTATTATACATTATTATATATACATTATTATATATACATTATTATATTTATATATATATATATAAAAAAAGAGAAAGAAAGAGAAGAAAAGCTGAAAGTAACGAAACGTCGTGAACAATCGATGCAATCGATCTAAAAAGCTAGTATTGTGAAAAAGTAATGTGAAAAATCGGACAAGAACGTTTCAACTTGTTCAATCTGTCGATATATTGTATGAATTGATGCAAAAGAAAAAAAAAATAGAAAGAGAGAAAGAGAGAAAGAGAGAAAGAAAGATTTATGGATGAGAGAGAGTAGGAAGAAGTACATGGAAAGTGAGGGGAAAAAGACTTGTCAGAAAAACGAACGAAGGATCGATTTAGACACATTTCGATGGTCCATTGAGATTTGAGATTAGGTTATAACTGTTAACAAGTAGAAAGGATCCTGAGAGAGATATATATATATATATATAGTGTGAACAAATATCTCATAAAAGTAGACAATATATCGCTTAGGTCATACTATCATAAAACTAAACCTCCCCCTAATTTTGTTGGTCAGCAAGAGACATCATCGCGAAAAACAGAAAAAAAGGGATGATACTTTTCTCCTTCCCATTTTTTTGTTCTTTTATTCTTTATTATTATTATTATTATTATTTTTTCCTTCTTTTCTTTCTTTAGATTCGACCTTAATCTGAAAAGATCATTCGAGATTAATTTCGATTAATTTCAAGCTGAAATTAATTATCCCTTCGGTTTATTACAGGATACGATATTTCTCTACCAAACATTTTTACGTACGCCTAATACAATATAATATAATATAATATAAATTAATTAATTAATATTTTGTAGGATGGTAATAATAATAATAATAATAATAATAATAATAATAATAAATAGTATGTCTATATTTTCTTGCAATTATTTGCCATTATTAATAGATAATTTATTTCTCAACAACAATTTTAATTAAAATTAAAAATAATTGAAAGAGAATATCTTTATTATTTAGAAAATGTATTTTTTAAACTAGGACGTATTATATAAAAATTATTTAGCAATTAATTATTATATTTATTTCTTAATTAATCGAAATTCTTCGTGATATTTTACGAGATGGTATTCTTATTTTAAGAATAATTAATTATCGTAATACGTTTCGTAAGAACTTTCTTTGCGTAGCGGTTGAATACACATTTTAGATAATCCGTTTATAACCAAGAATCATTTTTTCAGAATAATTTTGTAATATATGATAAAAAGTATAAATAATAAGTTTTCATATATACCCAGTTAACACAAAACGTTAATATGACGTTAATATGACGTCATTTTTGAAAAATGACCTTAATTGAACGTCATATTAACGTTTTGTGTTAACTGAGCATCTATGTATATTAACGTAGATCCATTTTAAACGTAATATATACGTATCCAATTGTTAAAAGACAGAGTTTCATAGAACGAAACAAGGTGAGTTCAAGCTGTTCGGATGCGAATCGTTTTCGCTCAAGCAAACAGACTTTAACCTTATTCTCGTTATCGCTACGTAACTGCATTCTAACTTTCCTTGGAAAACAAAACAAGTTTCAGTATTCTAACGAAAGGGTTGGAAAGATGGAAACGACGACAAAAGGGTAGACAGAGAGAGGAGGGTATGACAGAAAGGGGGGAGGAGGGGAAAGACTGACGAAAGAAATATCACAGACTCATCTTTTCACGACGCAATTTGAGAAACGCTAATTTATTTCTTTGGAAAAAGAATATTACGTATAAGTAGTAATATTACACTTGAAAAATAACTACAAAAAATTCTACGAAAAGTAAATCAACTTTTCGTAAATCTTAATAACAAATTTTCTTCCATATATTTATTGAATGTGAGCCTAATTATGCACGTTGACTTGTTGAGATTTTCGGTAATTAATTTCTTAGGAATGGGATATGACGTGAAAAGAATAATTAATTAGAAATTTGTTTTTTTTTTAAGAATATAGATAAAAATGAAAATATTATGAGGAAAGAAGTAATTTCTTTCTTTTTTTTATTTGAATAATAATTAATCACCTATTTATACCTTTGCGTTGTATATTAGATTGTCAAATATGAAATGGAGCAAAAAAAATGGACATAATTGAATTGAGAATTTGTTGTCAAATATGAAATGGACCAAAAAGATGGACATAATTGAATTGAGAATTTGTTGTCAAGTATGAAATGGAGCAAAAAATGGACATAATTGAATAGAGAATTTGATCCATTTCATACTTGACAACCTAATAATAAATTGAATATAAAGATAAGTATTTATGAAAAATCTGTGAGTTAATGAATCTAACATTGGTCCTATTGTGAAAACAAATGTATGGCTGAATATGTAAATTAAACGTGATCACGTTTAATTATATTTATATATATATAAATTGAACTTTGCCGTACGTGTATAAATATATTATTTATATTAGTGTGCAAATATAATTGCAATAACAATAATAATAATAATAATAATAGGATAAATGAGCGTTTCTACTACAGTTATGATAGTGTCAGTGGTAGTAAATGTATGACAATGTTTATATATATATATGTGTGTGTGTGTGTATGTGTGTTTGACATGTGTGTGCATGTGTGAATGTATATGTGTGAATGTATATGTGAATAATAACTAACAACTATCGGTATCTTACGCTAATTAAATTCGTATTCCAAAGTAAAGAAACGTGCTCCGAAGCAAATTGCTTTAAGAATAAACGCAAGTTACGTTTTCTTCAAACGATCTCGATTACGTCATAAGAATCGAATATATCATACGAATAATTGATCGCAATATCTATCGGATACTATTAGAGATTGGAAACTTTTACCTAAGTTTACGCTGATTTAAAAGCTTTTCTCGATCAGAGAGATAGAAATTCAATGTGTTTTCTACTTTAGAACAGTTAAGAGAACTTACGATAAGGGAATTTGTTGAAAATTCGATTTCCAGTTTATACAATTTGTGAGATACTTGTTAAAGTGTTTTTTTTCTTGCTTTCTTTTTTTTATTCACTTTAGAATATTTTCCTAAGTCTGACTCAACTGTTTCAAATTATAAATATTAGGTTGGTCAAGTATGAAATGGAGCAAAGAAAATGCACATAATTGAATTGAAATTTGTTCCATTTTATAATTACTGACAACTAAATAGATTTTTAATTTTTTTCTTATTAAAAAAACCAAACAACGTGTAAAAATATTACACTATAAAATAAAATCGTATTTTATTGTTGAAAAGAATTCATTTATTTTTCATCTAATACATATTTTGTTGTTTTCTTTATTTTCAGACGGTAGATGAGGACGGTAACATCGATGCAGCCCTATTCGATTATCTTTTCACGAAGCAAATTGTAAAACGATTTAGAAACCAGTTAGACATTGGTGATCAGCAACGTAAGCGAAGTTATTGGAAGCAATGCGCCTTCAACGCGGTATCCTGCTTTGGCAAATAAATGTCCTTCGATTTTAAAGAAAAAAAAAAAACAAAAAAATGAAAAGGAGAAGAAAAAAACCAAAAAGAAATGAAATGATATTAAATAACAAAAATCAACATTCGAATTTCCCTCTTCCCTGATCCTTTAACTCTTCCTACCCCCTTTTCACCTTTTATCTTACTCGAATGTTAACTTGCAAAAAAATCAATTAATTATCACGAAAAAGTAACCTTCGATAATACGAAACAAATGCATATGTATTATTAATTAATTATATCTATCTGATGTAATTGCAATCATCCTAGCATCCGAATAATTGAAATTATTTATTCGTAAAAATGTATTTCACGTAAATATTACCATTCGTTATAATAATTAAATAAAAAGTTATATTATTATTAATATTAGGCTGTCAAGTATGAGATGGAGCAAAAAGTGCATATAATTGTATTGTAACTTTGCTCCACTTCATATTTGACAACGTAATATTTACATAAATAATAATAATAATGATGATTAATTGGTTTAACAAAATATCGTTTTTTCGTGTTCGAGAAGATTACTCATATTTTTGTGTTTATTCCTGTTACTTTATCTTCTTTTTTAATTGGGTGAGGGGTGGTGGTAGAGGATGGGGGGAACCAAAGTAAATAAATTTCTCGGATGTTAGGAAAAATATCGATCATCTGTGCAATATATTCTATTTAAACAAAGCTAAAGTAGTTTTTAGCGAAATACACATATCGTATTTGAATTGAATTATTTGTTCTCTCTTCCTGTTAGAAATAAAGAAATAATAATAATAATATTAATAATAATAAAGATATTTACTGATCATTATGATTCGTTAAATCCGAGGTTAACCGTATTGGGAATAATAATAATTATTATAATAAATAATAATATCTCTTATTTTAAAAAAAAAAACCCTTTCAAAATTAAATACATGATTTTATTAATATTTTTAATGCATTCATTTATGGAAAAACAAAAATAAAAGAGTAATGGAATATATACTAATGCTGTATTTCCAATGAATTCGAATTTATAATAATATAAATTAAATGTAGATTAAAATTGATTGGTTTTTTGAATTAACGTTTTAATGTTACATTGTCAAATGAAAATAAATGCAGTATTATAAATATACACATATATTTATGTTTACATAATTAAGATTCTTTTTTTATTAGGTATAAGTAAAATACATTAATAAAATATTTATTTCCATAAGACCTCTTATTAAACTATTTATATATATATTATTTTTTTAATTATAAATTTAATTAATGGTTTAACCCCGATCCCGTACTTTAACGAACCAGAAGCTCGCAAACAGATATTCGGACTAAACGTAAACATTACAAACCAAGCTCGCGAATAGACAGTTAGGCTAAACGTAAACATAACAAACCAAGTTCTATTGTTCGACTATCCTCGAGTATCAGTCTTGTCTGTTTAACGCAAGTTGACGTACACCAACCACTTGGGCCAGAGCTTTGTCGAGCAAAATGGCACGGGAACGAGGTGAGTAAAAGAAATATCATATTTTTTTACCTAATTATCATATTTATTACATTAAACTGTTACACGCTTTTAATTATTATTATTTTTTTTTTTTTCTTAAAAAAATTTGATAGACTGTCAAATATGAAATGGAGCACAAAATGCATATAATTCAATTGAAATTTGCTCCATTTTATACTTGACAGTCTAATATTTCGTTATTACTCATTATTATTATTATTATTAATAATAACTGTAATTAATTCTATCAGATAAATATCTTAATACTATAATTACGTTTTCTAATAAATTTATTCCATGTAATACGTAAAATATATATATTAATTATTCGAAAAAGGTTTTTCTATGGTAAATGTTATAAACAATTTAATTGAATTTTAATAAGATAAATTTAATGTGAGATTTTCGTTACTTCGTATTTTCATTTAATCGTCGTCTTAATAAGCGACAGTTTCGTAAAAAAACAAAAAAAAAAAAGAAAATTTCATTAACTTTAGCTAATTCATTTCATCCTTTAAACCGTACAAGTGTGTATAAAGCTCACTTCAATGTCTTAATTAAAATTTTCCCTATATAAAATTTTCCATAGCGACATTTGGTTTCACACATGGCTTCTAAATTGGATTTTAACTTTCTATGTCATCTCATGGACATTATTTTTATATCAACTTTAAATAAATAAATATATAAATAAATAAATATAAAAGAAAATGTTTAATTATTTGTAGAATAAAATACATAAATTTGATACAATATTTGATACAATATTTGAAGTAACGATTTTAATTGATTTAAAAAAGAAAAATAATAATACATAGATAACGTTAAAAAAAATTTGTCATAATTTTATATGACTAATAGAAAGATTATCTTTCGTTTTAATTCTATGTTGTATTTAGTTATTTTCATTTAAAATATTTTTCTTTTTTTTTTTCAATAATAAAATATTTTTAAAAAGGTACAAGTTTGATTAAACGGTAAAAGGAAAATAATAATAATAATAATAATAATAATAATAATAAAAGAATATTACTGATCGAAGCTCGTTCATCATCATCGATGTGAACAGCTGCAAGAACAATTACAATAATCCGCAACAAGTGTTACCGCGTACGAATAAATATCCTTCATTTCCGATGATGCAGCTGATTCTTCCAGCCACGATGAGTTAACGTGTCTCGCACTTTTCGGAAAATCTTGAAAATCCTACAAAAGTTTTTAACTATTATACCCCTATTATAATGTACAGTAAGAACTCGATTTTGTTTCGTTATCAAAAGTTTCATCCCCCATAAAGCGTTTTCCCTTCACCATAAGATTTCATCTATAGGAAATGAGATGAATATGACGATCCATGTGATTTTGGTAACAATCACAAAAGTAATATAAACATTTCAAAATGTAGCATTCATAGTAATTATTTCATTAGTTTATTAGTAGTTATTTATTAAATAATAATTAAAATGAGGAATTTGATAAATTAAATGATACTGTAATAGTATTTAATAGTGTATTTAATTAATAGTTTTAAATTTCGCGGGCATTAGATTCATTGTAAGTTTGATAGTGTTAGTAAATAGCAATTGTCTATTTTCATTGGTTTATAATAATTGGACCACGCCTACTGGAAATCCTTTTGATAAGTTTCTTTCACACGAGACCGAAACGAAATCGAGTCTTTACTGTATATAATACGCGTGTATAATAAAATAAATCCACACGTTTATCATTTATTTATATTAGATTGTCAAGAGTATAAAATGGAGCAAATTTCAATTCAATTATGTGCATATTTTTTGCTTCATTTCATACTTAACAATCTAATATATTGAATATATACATATTCAATATATTCTAATTCATTACTTCGTGTAGGGCTATAAGATTTATTTGATATTTTCTACGACATCGTATAAAGATTAATTAGCATAGGCCATGGATGATTAAATCTAGCAGACATTTTGTAAACTAGGGAAACTATTAAACGATGAAGCACCACGGTAATGGGCTTTGGAATTAACTCTACGATTAATCTCGTTAGTGTCGTATCCCATATACGATGGAATCGATTAAATTTACCGCACTTTTCGTAATCATCCAATCAGAAGATAGCAACAAATTCGCGCCTATTTTCGAATATGATAAAAATCGTATTAAAAATTATAAATATAAAGAAAACAAAAAAAAAAAGAAAACACACTAAATATATGAATTAATAAATATTAATAATATAAAAGATACCTATAAATAAACAATGATAACTATCTAGCATTAATAAATATTAATGGATAAAAATATTATCTATTTTAATTTGTTAACAAACCCTGAGAGCTGTTGATGGAATTTCTTTACGATCATGAATCACATGGGTAGACTTGTATCGATCCGATTCCTTCAAAATAACCGCTCCCAGTCTGATCATTTTGTAATTTTTATTAAGGAAAATATATGTCTTATTTAAATGTTTATACTAATAACAATATGTACACATTTTTACAAAAATTTTTCACAGATAAAATATTCATTTTAAAATCTCTCAAGGAATTAATTATTGATGATCAAATATTTTTACCATAGAATTTTTAAATCTTTAAAATTACCAGGTCCTGTTTTGTCTTCTCTCTTTCTCTCTCCCTCTCTTTTTTTATTTTTAGATTAATTAACAAAAGTTTAAAATATTCATAGAGAAAAACAAGCATATATACTTGGCTTAAAGAACATTTGCCATTCTAAATGAAAATAATTCTACAATATATCACCTAGGTATAGTAATTCATCAAAATCCTCTGGCTTTACTTTATGGTCAACCAAATGAAATTACTTACAATTAGACCGAAACATATAATTTATCATTCCAAATGAAAATAAAAGAGAAGGTGAGAAAGAGAAAATGAGAGAGAGAGAAAGAGAAAGCCCTAAAATTACATTAATTACATACATTTATATATATGTATATATATACTAAATCATCGAACACAAATTTCAATATATACTCAACCAGATCAAATTACTTTAATCAAATATTATATATCATTATGTCAATGAAGTTTAACCAAAAGGTGTCCAATAAACTAATTGTTATTTGACTCTTAATATAAACACATACAACGAATATACATATACATATATACTCCTATATTCGTTTTATTTAAAAAAAAAAATTATTACATATACGCCAAAAATGTTGAATTCTTGTGTTACCTAGCATAATAAATTTTAATAAAAATTTTGGAGAATGTATTAGCTTTGTCAAATATGAAATGGAGCAAATTTCAATTTAATTGTGTGCATTTTCTGCTCCATTTCGTACTTGACATCCTAATATAAACACCGCGAACGTGTTTAATTATTCTTATTTGAAAAAAATTAAAATTTATATGCAGAAACGTGTGTGTATGCGGGCCGGTACTGTTGGAAAGTTTCGATTATATATTTTCTTCCACGTATTCCATATTTTATCTTTCTTTCTCTCTCTCTCTCTTCCTCATTTTACCTCCCTTTTTATTTTTCATTTATTTTTTATTTCATTTATAAAACTCTCTTAATAACGATAGCTCACGAATACTTGAACGAATTGCTTTTAACTGTATATGCATATTGCATATGTAGTATCGATCATGTCATTCGTAAATCATGATACTGTCATATCCATATATGCATATAAGTGGATTTTTGCTGTTCCAGATAAACAGAAAAGAAAATAAACAAAAAGGAAAAGTAAAGAATTCTAATACAGGGCTTGGTAAAAGTTCACAGCTGATATTCAAAATCAATTACTTATTTTCTCAAAACTTTCTAAGCTTATTGTTGTTTAAAACTGTAAACGTGATAGATAATTATTTTCTATATTAATTAAATCTCAAATATAAAGTTTAACTTTAGAAAAGTCTGAGAAAAAAAATATTATTTATAAAAGGATACGTTTTCAATTCTCGCCAAAGACGTTTTCGTCTTTTCTTTTTTATATCTCGCGCCAAGCTGACACGAACATTCCCAAAAATCCCTTTTGATTTCTAGAATTAAATACGAACAATAATTAAAAGAAAAATATTAAAAAGTGAATTTAATGAGTATGTTATCTTACAAGTACATCCTCCATATTGTCAGATAAGGGTTGAACGTCAAGTGGTAATCCTTTTTCCGGCTTTCGATCATTGATCCAATTTAAAGGACTTCCTCTTTCGTTGTATTCTATGTACTGTTGCCAAATCTCAACGATAAATTGAAACAAAAAAGAAAAGAAAAGAAAATACATTTATTTACATTCAAATATGATTTAATAAAAATTTTCAAGTAATTAAAATAATTATTGGGAGTATAGATTAGTTCGGTCCGTTTTTAAAAGACGACTCTGTTACGAATGTGTCATAGCGACAGCTGATTCCGGTGGTTTCAGAGTGGTCAGACATTTGTCAATAATATTCAGTACATATCGTTTTGAGTTTCACACAAAACCCCTGTTTTTTATTGTGTTTTATTTTGTGTGTCAAAAAAATTCGAAGACAAAGAAGGAGGTATTACTCGATGAAGATCCAAGTCTAAACGCAGGAAGAGCTTGCAAAATCATTGGGAGTTACGCAAGCAACAGTTTTCGTACGATTGAAATCCTCTTCTTCTTATTCTTAGTTTAGGACACTGTCCTGTATTTCTCCAACTTTTATTCTTTTTTACAACTCCTGCGATGAGGTATTATTTTTGTACCTAGGCTGCTTGACTTGAATGACTTGATAATCATTCTCGCTAGTGTCGTGATAACACCGCTAACGGTGAAAAACGATTGAAATCCATGGGAATGATTCTTAAGCAAAATTAATTCTTCGCCAAAAAAATGGACCGAATTAATTTATACTCCCAATATTAACCAGTTGACTGTGTTTGCATGGAACAGTGGTAAAATAAATAATAAAATTAAACAAAATAAGTAATAAAGTAAAGAATTTTATAAAATAAACCTATTTTTGTTTAAT
>JACGTP010001204.1:0-12177 GCA_023678845.1 Mischocyttarus mexicanus
TTTTATTGACCCATCACAGAAACCACACTTGGTGGTTTAAAACTTCCCTAAAAAAAATAATCATGAAAACTACAATACCAACCATTTATCTTCTCACAATTCTTTTAAACATACCCTCCATCCACTTATGTAACTATTTATTTAAATAATTATCTCTCTCTCCTCTCTCTATCTCTTTTTCTTTTCTTCCTTGACAACCATCATCCATATCTATCTTTACCTATTTTTCTTAGATAACATTTTTTCTTTCTTCCTTCAGCTACCCTATTTTCTCTCTCTTTCCCTTTCTCAATCTCTTTCGATCGTAGTTACACTCGTTCGACGTTTCCTGTCGATATCCTCAGGCGAAATCCAATGATAAAAGCATTCTATGTATACACACAACCAAGTTTAGATAGATACAGAAAGAGAAAAACAGAGAAGGAAGGAAAGACTTGAGTGACTGACTGAATGTGTTGGATAGAGATAGAGATAGTGATAAAGTGAGAAGCGTTAAAAACACGATATGCCACTGGGAGAAAAAAAGAGAAAAAAAGAGAAAAAAAGAGATGGATAGGAAAAGCTGTGAAAATGCAGCAATTTGCTTGGTACTATTTTTTTCTTCGATTGAGATTCCAAACGAACGAACGAATGAACGAACTATAGTCATGTGTATCGATCGTTAATGGCACGAGTTTGTAGCTCGTGTTAATCGTTTATCGTAACCGGATCTGTAGACAGGATTCTATTCTCTCTCTTTCTCTCTGCCAAATAGATCTCTCCCATTTTTTTTTTGTCTTTTCAACATCCCCCTTTTACTCTTCATACTCCTCTATGCATTCCCCTGACAACAGTGACTTTCTTTCTTTCTTTTACCATATGCATATTCTTTTTTAATGGTACACTCGAAAAATATGTTGAGACTCAAATAATGTTGGGTTCTTCCAAAGTATCCTATGTATGTGTAGATATGTGTTTGTGTATGGGTGTGTATGGGTGTGTATATGGTGACACGTGAAACTTCCTCTGATAAAAATTGTAGTTCTTTATTCGTTCGATGAGTGACAAAGTATCAAAGTAAAAATGAATTTTGTATTTTCTAAAAGGACGAATGTATATTATATTTTATTTGAGATATATTTGAAATATATAGAATATAAATACGAAAGGAAAAATCGGTTTGAAATGACAGGAAGGGTTATATTACACAAAAGATAGGAAAGTGTGTGAGTATGAGTGAGTATGGGTGAGTGTATAGTTGTGAGAAAAAGTGTCAGACGTTGTTGAAAAGTTAAATGTATATTTGAAAATAAAAATAAGGGTGGAGGGAAGTATTATGAAAGGAAGAAAAGGATAAGGAATGATATTAAAAAAAGAAATGAAGATAGAAGGAAGTTATAAATCTGGTGAAGGGTTTTTTTCTATCGATAAACATCTGTTTGTAATAAATTGTTTATTCAAGTTATTTATATAACAAATATTATATTCAACTGTTTGATAGGAAAATCTTATTCAATGTGTTTAAAGTAACATAGTTTATTTAATTATTTTTATATAGAAAAATCATATTAGATGAGTGGTTGTTTAATGGTAATAGTAATTCGAATAAAACATACAGGAAAAAGAATTTATTTTATAGAAACACACCTAATANGTATGTTTTAGAGTTGTTCTCAAAGAGTTTATTTAATTATTTTCATATTGAAATTCATATTAAAAGAGTGATTGTTTAATGGTAATAGTAATTCAAATAAAATATACAGGAAAAAGAATTTGTTTTATAGAAACACTCCCAATATACAATAATCTAAATTCAGTATATTTTAGAGTTGCTTAAGAAGTTTATTAAATTATTTTCATATAGAAAAATCATATTAAATGAGTGGTTGTTTAATGGTAATAGTAATTCGAATAAAACATACAGGAAAAAAATAATTATTTTATAGAAACACACCTAATATATAATAATCTAAATTCAGTATATTTTAGAGTTGCTTAAGAAGTTTATTAAATTATTTTTATATTGAAATTCATATTAAAAGAGTGATTGTTTAATGGTAATAGTAATTCGAATAAAACATACAGGAAAAAGAATTTATTTTATAGAAACACTCCCAATATACAATAATCTAAATTCAATATATTTTTTAGAGTTGTTCAAAGAGTTTATTAAATTATTTTCGTATGAAAAATTCATAATAGAGAAGTAGTTGTTTAAAATAGTAATTTTAATTGAAATAAAACATAAAGAAAAAAATAAATTATTGCATAAAAACACTTCCTATATATAATAATCTAAATTCAATATGTCAAGAGTTGCTCTTAAAAAGTTTATTAAATTATTTTCATTTAGAAAAATCATATTAGATGAGTGGTTGTTTAATGGTAATAGTAATTCAAATAAAACATACAAGAAACAAATAATTATTCTATAGAAACATTCCCAATATACAATAATCTAAATTCAACATATTTTAGAGTTGTTCAAAAAGTTTATTAAATTATTTTTCATATAAAAAAACCATATAAAAGTAATCGTTTAAAAGAAACACCCAGTATAAGGTACTTATAGGTCCCTTTTTTTACCATCTCTCAAATATACACACAATAATAGCACCAGAGTAGTATTAGTAATGGTTATAGTAATAGGAATACCATTGAGTATAAAGATAGTCAGACAGGAAGAAGGGGGGAAGAGGTGGGTAGAGGGATGGAGGTCGGACGAGAACGATAAGGGTCAGCTCTGATAACGGAATATTATCTCTCACATTTAGTCAGAACGATCCGAGGTTTCTCTACTACTATGTGCTGATATTGTGAAACATTGTGTCTATGTATTACAGTACTCGACATTTCTAACATTTCTGACAGGACTACTAACTATGATTATGATGAGATAGTATAGTTCTCTCTTACTATTTTTTACTATGACGTTTTTGTTAGAATATTTTTCAACTATGCATTTAAATATAGACTCGTCCCTCATCTTAACATAGTACTCGTCTAACACGGTTTCAGTATTACACAGTAAAATATTTGAGATTATTCTTTGAATTCATCAATCCAATATTATTTGGTGTACAGACGTCCCTCGTTTAACACGGTCGTTGTATAACACGGTACAATACTTGAGATTATTCTTCCCATTGAATTGAGCTAATTGCAGTTAGTTGCAGCTAGTTGCAGCTAGTTGCATGTTGTTCAAAACAAACCATGAAGTAAACCAAATTCACTCACACGTGTGTGGACATAAACCGATTGTCTTTTAGTATTAAAAAAAATATATTTTTGGGATTTGTGGTAGAACTAATAAAGTATATAGAACCCCATCTAACAACAATAATACAAATAATGAAAATAATTATTTGGATGTTGAGAAATTGTTATTTGTTTTATAATTCTTTTTGTATTGGCTAAATTAAATATCATTGTTTCCATATGTGTCTCTGTGTGTGTGTATGTGTGTGTGTATTTCAGTAATTGTCACATCAGAAAAAAAAACCATCCCACATTTTTCTTTGAATTTATGAAATCGAAAATATGAATCAGAAGGTTGTATTTAAAATATTCGAGAAACACAAGAGTTAAACGAGACCAACTGCGAAAAAACACTTTTGTTATAAACGAGACATAGTTAATGACCGGAGTTAGTCGAAGGATTCAGAATTTCTTACGTCCTGGAAAAAGGAAGAGGGGGTGGGGGGGTACCTTTTAATTCGCTTCTTCGTGAAATAAACGAAACGAGGTTCGAAGGAGAAGAGAAGAGAAGAGGGGTAGAGTGTTTCGTGGAAAACCTAGAGAAAAGTTACGAGAGCTCGATCTTGCCAAGAAATAAAACACCCTTCCTCTTTCCTCCCTCTATCAACTCACCCCCTTTCTACCCCCATTCACCTAACCACTATTTCTGCATCCTTTTCTATGCTTCGTTCAGTGCACCCACTTCTTTTCTGGTTTTAGAGAAAAGTTTCTTCGTTACCTTATCGTCGACTCTGGCCAAGTTTCTTTCTTTTCCTATTTTTTTCTCCTCTCTCACTCATTCATTCTCTCTTTTTCTTTTCCTGTCGTTTACTCTATTTCTTTTTAAGCCTTTTAGCAATCTTTAGTAGTTGGTATATTATATCTGGTGCAGTGTATTAAATTTCAGGAGGTTTAAAACAGCAACGTGCCAAACATTAGAGAATTGCAAGCTGTCATTGATAATTTTTTAATGTTTTTTTTAAATACCCACACGTGTGTGTGTACCGTATTCGTTTCTTCCAAGTAAATCTGTATCTTTATTTGGTCTAGATAATTATTTGTATTATTTTTATTTTGTATTTAGTTCAACCAATGCATTAAGAATACATTAAACATTGATTATAATTTTTATACAGGTATATAAGTATTTTTATTATTATTATTATTATTTGTATTATTTTTTATTTAATTTAGCCAATGCACACAAAGAATTACAAAACATAGATAATAATTTTTTAACATATATGTAATTCTTATTATTATTATTTGTATTAATTGCATTATTTGTATTATTTGTATTATTTTATATTTAATATTTAATTTAGTCAATACACAAAGAATTACAAAACACAGATAATAATTTTTCAAAACATATATAATTTTTATTATTATTATTATTTAATATTTAATATTTAATATTTAATATTTAATTTATGCAATACACAAAAATTATAAAACATAGCAAATAATTTTGCCACAATACCTGATTTATTCTAACACAACTCTATAGGATATTTTTTGAAAGAAATCTGTGTGTCCTATGATGAACTTGGATTTTACTCGTTGTTAACGCATCTCTCTTAACGAAGTTGAGATTTCTCGTTAGAGGTTAATTCACGCAATTTAGGTGGATTTGCCATCTTAAAACGACTCGTTTTTCGCTTCTTCTTCTTCTTCTTCTTCTTCTTCTTCTTTCTCATCATCTCCCTTCTCTCCCTTCTCTCTCTCTTTCTCCTTACTCTTAGTCACAGCTCGAAAACACTTTCCAATTTCGGCTTAGTCAGAAAATGAATTTGCCAGGACTCTATATGCGTCTCTAGCCTGCGGTGATTAAAAGGAAAGAGAGAAATGGGAAAATGTATTATCGACAAGGGTGAGAAGAGCCATTAGTTAATTATTAGATTGGCTGACCAAAAAAAAAATAATTACTATCGTGAAAATTATATTTTCTTACACTAATTTAACACCCCAATATATATTTTCTTCTAACCAATATTAAACCACCCAAATATATTTTCGTTTTCATTTGAATTTCATTTGAATTTCATTTAAATCAAATAAACAATTTACGTTCGTAATTTAATCAAATATATTTGTTTAATAAAATAATATACTCCTGAGAATAAAAAATATATATCGTAAAAAGTATTCAGTTTTAATATCAATCAAATCGAGAGAGAAATAAATAAATAAATAATATTTCTAAACACCATACACCATACACCATGCACATGCACATGCACATTTGCACATGCACATTTGCACATGCAAACATATATTATAATTAATAACTATTCAAATCTATATACCATCATGCACATGCACATTTGCACATTTGCACATTTTTACATTTTTACATCCAAACGTATATTACAATTTGCTTCGTACTATAATCAGGTATATTTACTTTAATAAAAACCATTCAATTAATTAATCAAAAATAGAGTGCAAAGAGAAGGAAAGAAACAAATAATATTTCTAAATACCATGCACATGCACATGCACATTTGCACATTTGCACATGCACATTTGCACATTTGCACATTAGCACATTAACGTATACACAAGTGTATTATATGTAGTTGAACGATAGATTGGCAATGAAGTGATGATAGAGGAAAAAGAGGAGGGAAACCCCTCTCCCTGATAGGAGATAAGAGGGGAAGAAACGGGATGGTGTGGTGGTTATGGTGGTCATCGGCCGGAAAGTACAAAACCGATGCAGGAAATAATGCATTCAGTGGCAATGTCGATAGCTGGTTGGTAGAGGAGTAGGAGTAGGAGTAGGAGTAGGACAGGGAGGTACGTGGAAAAATCGCAACATGGCTGACGCGTCACGTGTACTTTTAGCTGCTTCCTTTTTTTTATTATTTTTCAACCCTCTCTTTCCACTTTTTTCCTTTTTTTTTTGTTACGAACGATGGAACTTGGTCGATTGATTGACGGATCATAGCAGTCGCCTGCCGCATGTCTGCCGCATGTATGTTCGGTGATATCATCCATCCCTCACAAAACCCATTCCCTCATCCCCCTTACCCTCATCCCCCTACCCCTTATGTGTGTACAGGTAGGGAAGAGAACCGTTAGTTGCATCGCGATAGATTTTACCAGATTTTTCAAAAATTCACACAGAGTTTGGGGAACACTGGACTGGACTGGACGAAACTGGACGACAACGCGTTTATTTGTGGGATACAAATTTTACTTGTGAAAAATCCTATTCGCCTAACACGTGCGGACATAGTAGATGGTTCCTTTTTTTATTTTTTATTTGGTAGTATTTTTATTAACCCCTTTTTTGAAGGTTTACACACATTCGTTCGAAGAAACCAAAAAATGGGTTTGAGTGAAGAGATTTAACTTTGAACTATTCTAAAATGCAATAAATTTTATGCAAAGTAAATAAATCATTGGGATGAGTTTGCTATTAAATAAATTTCTATCAATCATTTCTCTTTGAATAAAAATTAACTTTGAAAGGATTACACTTTGATTTGAAATTAAAACAGTACAGATTTAATTTAGTGTTGGATAATTCTTAGGAAAGCAATAAACTTTAAACAAAAATTCATATTTAATTCGTAAATATAAAATACATTGGTAAATATAAACAATTTAGGATAGGTTTCCTATTAAATAAATTTCTATCAATCATTTCCCTTTGAATAAAAATTAACTTTGAAAGGAGTACACTTTGATTTGAAGTCCAAACATTTACGTACAGATTTAATTTAATGTTAGATAATTCTTTAAAATACATAAATAAATATAAACAATTTAGGATAGGTTTCCTATTAAATAAATTTCTATCAATCATTCCCTTTTGAATTAAAAGAAAATTAAATAAAAATAAACACATCAATGAAACATTGATAGAAAAAAATATCAAATAAATAGAAATAAATTTACTTTTCCACATACACACACACACACACATACATCTCCATTCCTTCTCTTTTATCTATCATCTTCATCCTTCGTTCAGCTATCATTCACCAGTAATGGTTTACTCACCTGTCACCAGAAAAGTAGGTGTACACCTAAAAGGTATATAAAAGAAAAGAAAATATTTTCTTCTTCTCTTCGAGTATACAACAAAAACCCCCTAACATTATCTTTCAACTAGTATACGGTGTTTCTCTTATAGTACTGTCTCTTCCATTTCTTCCATTCCACGTTTGACAGTCATCTTGATCATCTTTCCTCCTGGCAGAGAAGTTTTAGGTTCAGACGAGACCTGAAATGAATGACGAGGACAACTCAGATGGTATACTTTCTATTTCTACTACTTAGGTTTCCTTGCTATTTTCTTTTTATAGTATTTTCTTCGAGTACACACGTCTACCGTAAGCGGCTGAGAAGCATCTTTTCACTAAAAAAAAAAAGGGACTTGACGATTTACCAAGACCTTTTCACTTCCTTGATACTCTAGTTCTCTGATACACTTCTCTAGATTCTTCTCTCCTGTTGCTTTTACTGAAACTACTGAAAGAAAAAAAAGTGACATAACGATGAAGAAAAAGGATAGACGTTATCCTTCCTAGTAGACGGTTCAATAAAAACTAATGGTTCTAAAGTCCAAAGACTTTCCTCAAAAATCGTAAGACACCTTTTAAGCTTTTCGACTCAGATTTCTTCTTTCTTTCACTTACCCCCCCAACCTCATCCAATTCCTACCCTTAACCCAACTTCCTCATACCCATACCCAAGTCCAAGACCCTTTTTCAAGAACCCTTTAGGTCGATCTTACTTTCGTGTTAAACGCCTTGCGACAGCCTAATCGTCGTCCTTGAGATGATGCGAAATGAACCTGCTGTTAAGAGTAAAAGCTCGATGATGGGAAGTTAATAATAGCTGAGACAAAGCCTGAAACCTCTCTGAGTAGTATTAGTAATAGTAGAGTTGTTGTAGTAAGTAACTATACCTTTTATAGCCCTACATTTTCTTCTTATTTCATTCCTCCTTCCTTTATCTTGTACACTACCCCTCCTTGTATATACTATCAGCAGTTATTCTTGTAATTCGTATCTTCAAAAGTTAACACCTTGATATCTTTAAGGATAAATAGCATTGACTTTAATGTTAATGGCCAGTGTCGAGTAGTATTATTTAGATTTTGTTAGATTTTGTTAGATTTCTCAATATTTTCTGGAGTTATGTTCAATTCATTTGAAATCAATCAAGAAATGAGTGTATTGAATTCTTACACTTCGAGATTAATTATTTAATAATAAGATTCTATAAAATGTTTTGGAAATAAATTTATTGAACAACCAACACACGAGTGTACTACTACTATTACTATTATTATTTATACTATTATACTATTACTATAATGCAACTATTACTATTACTATTACTATTACTATTACACTGTGGATAAGATTGAGTTTGAAGTTAATAGCCAGTATCGAGTAATATTATTTTATGTTACATCTTTAACTATGATTTTTATTGGTGTAATATTTTAACGATAGAGTTTGTTGTAATTGCATTTTCTATGTTTATTTTATTGGTAGAAATATTAACTTTCTTTTAATCTTTATCTTTAGAGTTTAGATTTTTCAATATTTTGTGGAGTTATGTCAATTCACTTGCAACCAACCAAAAGACAAATGTGTTTATAAATAATACTTTATAATATAATTTTGTTAGATTTTTCAATAGTTTCTGGAGTTATGTCAATTCATTTGCAATCAATCAAGAAATAAGTGCATTCAAATATTTTGGAAATTAATTCATTAAACAACCAACACACTAGTGTACTACTATTACTATTACTACTATTACACTATGAATAACATGGAAAAAAAATTAGAATAAGGAAAAAAATAAAGAAATAACTTTAACTTGTGTTAGAAAAACCTGTGCATTTGATTTCAAGACATCTCACTCATTTTGATGAGTTTTTAAACGTGAGGTATATTATATCCACAGTATGTACCATGAGGGAAAAGAGTATGTACACACATACACACACACACACTTACACATATATACTAAAAATAGAGATGGTAACTGGGTAAAACGAATGCTTTATTTACGAGTTGTTCACTGCCACGAACACGATCCTGCCATATTGTGTTCATAGTGAATGCAACTTCTGCCCACCTATTCTCTCTTTCTCTCTAATTCTGCAAGATATTCACGAATACTAGCGTTCCTCATGGAATCTTTCGGTAAAATGAAAGCCCATGTGTTAACCTTCCTTTTTTTTTTTTTTACTCTTCCTCTCCTCTCTTCTCTTCTCTCCTATTTTCTTCTTTCAATCAGATACAGGAAAAGCAACCCCTGGAAAAATGTTTTTTATTGTGACTAGAATAGACGATTCTATTATTGGTACAAAAGAATCGAGATAGGATAGAATTGAAAGAGATAGGAAATATTGTAAAGGGTCTTAACTGACACACATTAGTTTTGATAAAAATAGAAATTTGTTTTTTTTTTTTGGTATTTTTATTTATTAATAAAATACAATTTATTTCCTATTTATCTTAAATCAAATTATTTTTTATTATTAATAACAATACTTAAAAATCTCTTCTAATAAATTTAAAAAAATAAAATACATTTAATATCACACCTTAAACAAAATTTACGTCACACAGGTTTTAATCAATCAGAAAAATTCCTATGATTTTGTATTTTTGTTGAAGTACAAAAATGATATCTTAAATATAAGAAGAGAGAGTTAGCGGGGCAAGGTTCAAGGAAACACGTTAAGTTTTTGAAAAAAGAAAATAAAAAAGGGGGGAAGGAGCTGATAAAATCGTGCTGATGTGTAAAAGAATTTCTCGCATACTCTGTTCAAGTATTATATTATGCGATAAGAAGAAGCACAAGAAGAGGGAGATGTTTATCGATCTTACACGAGTAACACAACTACATACATACATACATATATTACATATATGTATATGTGTATGAGATAATTCATTTATATATACTTGTATATAAAATTGGAATATAATCAATGATAACATTTTATTTATAATTAATTCTCCTTAAAAAAACTTACAATTAATAAACAAATTTTTTTTTTTCATTATCCGGTTGGTGGAAAAAAAATGTCGGACTTTTAGCTACGATTAAATAGGAAAATCCGACATTTATTTTCCACCAATGGAATATTTGAAAAATTTAAATTTCTATCTTTGTAACATCGTTACGTCAAGCTTATGGAAGATATAAATAATAATAATAAAAAAAAGTAAAACAAACTAATGGAATAATTCAAAGGAAATAAAAATGCTGAATCTCTCTGAAACGAATAAATGAATCATTTTAATCATTAATCAACTTTATTTATCTCTCTCTCTTTCTTTCAATGTGTTCATCAATTTAATCTTTCTTAGCTTATGAGAGTATACTTAAACTTTAGACTCTAAACAGAGATATAATACCTATCTCTTATTTATTATATAACTTCAAATAAATGAATCATTTTTCTTTCATTACTAGATTTTATTATTCTTTTAATATTCTTTATTCTACAATCAAGAAAATAGTCTAAATCATTTAAAAAATTGTCTTCTTTATTTCTTATAAAATAATATTTGCTTACATGGATAGATTGAAACATAAAATAATAAAAGTATTGCAATGATAAATCAAACTTAAAATCCATGATAGTATTTTCAGAAAACGAACTTTCCTCTTCCCCACCTACCACTCCTCATCTCTCTTTCATCCTTTCTCTTTGCTTCTTTTTTTTCACGTTTATCCTCGAAAAAACTCCAAGCACAGAGAAGACCGCCTATTATCGTTGGAAAGATAATTAAAAAGGCAGGCTCCCAGGAAAGATATTAAAGCTTCCAAGAGAGAAAGAGATGGTAAACCCTTATCAGTGGGCCGTTATCGCTCAACGACGGCCATGTTGGGACCAGCTTTGCATCTTCTCTCTCTCACCCATACACTCAATCATTCACTCACCCATACATACACACAAACATACTTTCAACATTGGGTACAACCAAAAGAGAGGCCAAGTTTCTCTCAAACACATACACAATCCCTCACTCANACACTCAGAGTCACTCACTCACTCACACATTTTCAATATTAGGGTGTGCAACCAAAAGAGAGGCCAAGTTTCTCTCAAACACATACACAATCACTCCCTCACTCACACACTTTCAATATTAGGGTACAACCTAAAGAGAGGCCAGTATTTCTCAAACACACAGTTACTCGCTCACTCACACATTCAAACTCACACACTTTCAATATTACTGTACAACCAAAAGAGAAGCCAGTTTCTTTCTCTCTCACATACATAATCACTCACACACTTACTATCTTACTCATACACTCAGAGTATCACTCACTGACTCACTCATACATTTAAGTCACTCACACACTTACTATCTTACTCATACACTCAAAGTATCACTCACTGACTCACTCATACATTTGAGTCACTCACTCACTCACTCACTCACTCAAACACTTAAACACTTTCAGTATTAGAATACAACCAAAAGAGAGACCAGTCTCTCTCACATACACACATATACTCACTCATACTCACTCACTTACACAATTCACTCCCACCCACACATACATTTTCAACATTACAGTACACAACCAAAAGAGAGGAACCTAGGGAATATATTTGCGCGATGTTGGCTCATAACGACCATACGATGATGATGAGAGGGTGGTGGGGCCAGTAGAAAGAGAAGGGTGGTTGTTTGCAAATGCTGCTATGGTACTACTACTCTGCCTTCAGTTTCTGCTTCAGCATCCAGCCTTCTGCTGGTGCTGGGTGCGCTGGTTTCTGCTGCTGCAACGGACGTACGAGAGTTTTCGAGGAGCCCAGAAAGGAACAGCGAGGAATCAGACAGAGACAGATAAAATGAGAGAGAATGAGAGAATGAAAGAGAGAATGAGAGAAACAGATGGTAGCTTTTGAAGGGGGATGTTAGAATCGCTCGAGTTACGTCACCACTCGACATCTTA
>JACGTP010001205.1:0-12104 GCA_023678845.1 Mischocyttarus mexicanus
AAAAAAAAAAATACAAAAGGACACTTACCTGATCGTTATAGGACAATGTGTATTGCTGTGGCGGATAAGGCGGTGGGAACTGCCAGACGAATTGGTCCTGCGTGTTGGCAATCGGATAAGAAGCACCACCATCGTGCTCGATGTTATTGGTGTTCTTATTGGTGGTAGTAGTAGTAGTAGTAGCGGTGTTGACCGTTGTTATGGCGGTGGGGACAGGGACGTTAGAAGAGGATGTCGTACCATCATCATCATCGGTGATGGTAGTAGTGGTAGAGGTGGTGGTAGTGGTCACCTGTGTTAAGCACCTCTCGTTGACCAGCTGAGACGATGGCGGCGGTGGTATAGGAACGATCGTTGAAATCGTCCCTGATGATGCAGAAACTGTTGCAGTATGTACAACAGTTGCATCCTCGGGATGAACAACATTCGAATGATGTTCCTCCCTTTTCCTCAATTTGCTGCGAACAAGCCGTATGGCTATCATCGTACCGTTGCTTCCGACCATCTTTTATTCTTTTTTTTTCTCTCTCTCTCTTTTTTACAACTATGACTATTATTTCGTTCTCTATCTCGTTCCGAGTTCCGTAGAAAATCGGTACTCAGCCTATTATTCCCTCTCTTTCTCTTTAAAAATTCTTTGCTTTGTTTTATTCGTCCTATCAAAAGTCTATGATCTCGAATTAATTTTGTTGTTTAAAATACCATGTGCTCGATTAGAATCTAAGTCACGATGTATCTCACATACATATAAATATATATATATATGTTAGGGGGTGCTTTTGAAAATATTTTCTCTCTCTTTATTATTCTTCTTAGAGAGACACGATGCACCTTTTAGTCGAGCACACTTTTGATATCGCGATGAAATATGGAACGCATAGAAACGCCTTGCAAAGTAGTGGTTGGTGGTCTTTAGGTGTGTTGTTATTGATGATCTTTTAAATAATACGTTTTATATATACATATATACTTTATTAATATAAATATATATGTATTGTTTTATACGTATGAGACACGCGCAACACATTAATTTATATTTCTTCTTGGTTGTTAATTGTTTAATAATTATTACGATAGTAATTCTTTTTTTTTTATTTTATATTCTTTCTCTTCCTCCTCCTCCTCCACGGTTTCTTCGACGACAAGCGCGCACGCGAGCGCCCCCAATAGACACACTCACTGCGAACCGGCCGACAAATAACTTCTCCGTCTCTTTCGTGTTTCGAGTCTGAGCCCGAGAAGGGCTCGTGAGCCTACTTATATCCGTTGTTGTGACGTCAAGCTAGACGATGCTTCTCATTGGACTAACACACCGCGAATTTTAAGTTTTACCCTCTACGTGGCGCTGCTAGCGTGAAATTCGAACGGTTTGTCGCGCGCATATGACGTTTCTTTTTCTTTTTCTTTTTTTTTTTTTTCCCCCATGAAGAAAAAGAAAGGAAAGAGAGAGAGAATATAAGCAAGAAAAAGAGAGAAATAAATCGACACTAACTCGTTTTATATATATATATATATATATGTATGTATGTATGTATGATACGGGTTGGCGTTCCTTGGGGAAGGCCACGAATCGGGTGAACGAGAAAAGAGAGAAAGAGAAAGAAAAAGAGAGGGGCCCCTTCCAAAATGACTCGTGTGCAACGTTACACGCTTGGAAACAAGGAACGTTGCCTTTTACCTTCTATATATATGTATTAGGTAGTCAAGTATGAAATGGAGCAAAAAATGCACATAATTTAATTGAAATTTGCTCCATTTCATATTTGACTATCTAATATATATCCTCTTACATATGTAATATACTTGATAATTTCTACTTTATATTGTACATATGGTGTAGGATTATTATAAATATTTTCTACGAATAATAATAATAAAAGCGTTAAAATTTCTCTTTAAATGACATTTAATATTTGTTTTTATTAGTTAATTGTCGTTATTGACTGTTCGTCGATTACGTTTCATAAGCTAATCAAATATATATATATATAACTAATATTACATGTATATGAAAATAAGAATTTTGTTAAATTAGGTAAAAGATGAAATTTAATAATTATGAAAGAGTATTGTAAATTTTTTCCTCCTTCCTCCTTGCACCTGCCTCTGTCCCCCCCACCCAATTTTTTTCCTTTCCTGTTTCATTCTTTTTCTTTTTTTTTGTATTTTGTCTTAACACCTTACAAACAAGGAAATACACGACTATAAAGACTATTATTGCTAACTTAATTAACAGGCCATCAAAATGGGTTCTTTCGTGGTGACCTCGCACGAGACATATCTATTACGGACCACAAAAAGCTACGATAAATGTGGTCGGTTTAATTAAAGTCTATTTCTGTTCGCAATGTATGTATCTATGTATGTATGTAGGTGTTTGGGTGTATGTATGTGATCCAATCCACAAGAGACGGTTCATGTGTAAAAGTATCTATATGTGTATGTGTATGTGTGTGTGTGTGTGTGTGTATTTGCTAAATACAGTCATTTAAATAATACTTTTGACGTTATTATGGATATTAATTTAAAAATAGCCATCATATTATTGGATTAAATATATATATATAGAAATTAAATGACTTTGTTTAAAAGCAAATGATATAACAAACATAAACAATATTTGAAAATTTGTAAACTTATGGGATGGAAAAGTTAAGAAGAAGAAGAAGAAGAAGAAGAAGAAAAAAATACAAATGTTGTTATCTGTCATGATTTATAATTATATTTCTGTTAAATCCCAGGTAGAGAGAAATCTATATCTTTTTATCTTTCATTTCTACTATATTCTTTTTCTATATCTCCTTTGTCTTCTCGTTAATTGATATATAAGTAGATTTTATTAATAACTTATATCTGTGCTGATTTTAGTATTTCTCGATATTGCGATAAAACATTTAATGAGTCATATTAAGAAACTTGGAGAAATCTACTTATCGTTAAAAGTTTCGTATAAATATATTTAAGATTATTTGAAATTTTGTTTTATATCTCTTATACGAAATTCTATTTATTATTGTTATTATCAATGATAGGTTATTCCAAAAAAAAATATATATATATATGTAGAATAGAAATTAGAGGGGGAAAAAAAAAAGAAAACATGTAACGATTAATGGACGATTTCGTGAATATTTTTAACATTCTTTTTCAGATAGTAAAGAATTTTAATTTGGAAATTAACAAGTGAAATAACTACACGAACAAAATATCTATTTTTAGTAGCACAAAAGGAGAGTTGTTTTAATTAAATTAATGGTCTATATAATAGTATTAAGATTCTAATCAGTGAATATTAGTATGTATATAGGAGAGTAATTTAGATGATAAAAAGTTGTAAGTTTCTAATATTAATGTTGATTAAAAATGTGAAATTTTTAATGAATTTACAATCAAATAATACATATTTGTTATTAATATTATTTCCAATTTCTATTCCAACATAAACACTAACACATATTCTCTCCTATTTAATTATTTTCCAAGAATAAAATTGTTAATAGTTATTATGACATTAGATTGTTCTATTTTTAAGTTATTTTTATTTTATATTATTGTTTCTTTTTCATTAAAAAAGATATACGAAGCTCACACACACACACACATATACATTGCATTGATATATCAGAAAAAGAACTACTCGAAATTAATTGTTTCGTTTGGAGATTGATTGTGTGCCTAATTACGTTTAACAGGGATTTAACTGGAAACATGTTTCTTTGGAAGTACTCACAATACCGTGTTGTAAATAGAAATCTTAGATACTTAAAGATATCTTCTTAAAGGAAGTTGATATCGGTGACGTAACGTAAAGAAAAAAAAAGAAAAGGAAGAATCAAGATATTTATTGAAAGAATGTAACATATATATATATATGAAATATACTTATTCTATAAAATCAAGAACGATGACGTAGAATATAACGTATCAAGTAACGTCATCGTATTATCTGTAACGTAAATTGTCAAAGAAACTGAATGTAACTACGTTACGAGGTCAACTTATAAACCATGGCCTTTTTTCTCTCTTTTTTTTTTCGTTTTCCATAAAAATAGAACGATACGTCATAGAAAAATAATATCATCGAGAGAGCTATGATGTGTTGATAATAATTCTTACAAAGAGAGGAGTTTACCCTTTAAACTTTCTTGCATCGATTCAATCGGATAACAAATTCGAAAAGGTTGATTGAATAATTATTAAATAATAAAACTAAAAATATATAACAGTGTTCAATCGATCGTAGAAAATGTCATCATTTTCTTTTTATTCATCAAAAGATATCGTCGTAATTGGAAGAAGCAAAAATAAACTTTCTCGTGAAAGATTAAGTGGATTGAAATTATTTGCATTTATTAACTCGGTTAATATATTATCAAAGTTGATTGAATAATTATTAGAAAGTGGGGATAAGGGGATACACAAAAAAATAAATAGAATTCGATTGATATCATTTGTTGAGAAAAATCTTATCAGAGAAATCAGAGGAAACAAAAATAAGCAAAAATAATTAACGGTGAGGTGAGATGAGGTGAGGTTGATTCGTTAGAAGTCGATTTAATTGTTATTTCCTCCAAAATATCATCAGAGGTAAAAATAATCAAAAGGAAAATAAGTTTGACGTATTTTTCTCGAAGTTCGTTATTTCCTATTACTAAAGTCTAAACATTTGTCGCGACGATGAAAATATTTTCAATATAATGCGGATATTACTTGGGTTTTCCATTGGAAATATGCTAACGATTGATTATTAGTAAGTAAACGTTTTTATGCAAAACCGATAGAAACGCATCAATGACTTTTATCGTAATCTTATATATACAGAATGTAATATTCAAATCTTATAAGTTTCAGTTTTATTAAATTATCAAAGAGAAATAAACTTTCTATTTTTAATGAATTATCAATCATATAATCATTCTATTCGTAGAAATTTATATTACATATTATGTATATTCCAAAATAAACATAGTTAAAATAACATTATAGAAATTTCAAGTTAAACGTCTTACTTAGTTAGTTGAAAATTTCTGGAAATGATTTTTCTCAAAAGTCTGATAAATAATCATGTTAATCATTTGAATTTGTATAGATTTCATAACCGATGACTAATCCTATTGAAAGATCTAATCTGTTTTTATCGTGTTTCTGTAATGTTCGTTATGAAAGGATTTCTTCTTAAAAATATGCTTGAAGTTAAATAACGGTGTAAATACTAAAAAAAAAAATCTTAAATGTTTCAACATTGTATGTTTTGAAGTTAATATTTCATTTAAAGATAATCAAAGTAGTTTTAAATATCTGTTATAAAATATTATTTTCTATTAATAATGGCAATAATAATAAAAATTTGATATAAGCTCAGATAAGTGTTATTGTCAGTTATTTTAAATCATTCGGTATAGATGTATATATAAATCTATATAATATATTATATATATATATTAATAGCTAGCTATATTCGTGTGTTACAATGCAGACAACGTTAATTGGTCGACAGCGTAGGATCACTTTATGGTTGACCTTATTTGGGTATGGAATATTATCAAACAGGTACACGTGATTTGCTTTTAGTGATTGTGTTAATAAATGACAATTATATTATACGAGAGCGTCTATCGAACTAAAGAAAAAAAAACCATTTCTTTTTTTTTTTTTAATACAATATTAAAATACTTATATGATTTCATTCGTCACCAACATCTGGGAGATTTTATTAACACTTAAAAATGCAATATTAAATCGTAATCAAATTTCATCTCTCCCATGTTTTTCCATATATGAATAATCAGAAATACAAATAAAAAGAAGATAAGAAAATCGAGATGTATTTTAACTCAACAGGAAAACATTCTTAATTCCTCCTTTTTTTTTTATGAAAATCAGGATAATGTCGATGATTCATTTTTACGAAGAATGAAACGTAATCGCGAAGATGTCATCTGATTCTGATTAAAAACAAAAACACACACACAGTTTTCAATTTGTTCCTATTTAATACATACAATGCGAATATTTGGTTGGTGAAAAAATAATGTCGGATTATATCATTGAATTGTAGCTAAAAATCCGACACTTTTTTTCCACCTACCAAATATTCGCATTGTATGTATTAAATAGGAACAAATTGAAAACTGTGTGTGTGTTTTTGTTTTTAATCAGAATCAGATGACATCTTCGCGATTACGTTTCATTCTTCGTAAAAATGAATCATCGACATTATCCTGATTTTCATAAAAAAAAAAGGAGGAATTAAGAATGTTTTCCTGTTGAGTTAAAATACATCTCGATTTTCTTATCTTCTTTTTATTTGTATTTCTGATTATTCATATATGGAAAAACATGGGAGAGATGAAATTTGATTACGATTTAATATTGCATTTTTAAGTGTTAATAAAATCTCCCAGATGTTGGTGACGAATGAAATCATATAAGTATTTTAATATTGTATTAAAAAAAAAAAAAGAAATGGTTTTTTTTTCTTTAGTTCGATAGACGCTCTCGTATAATATAATTGTCATTTATTAACACAATCACTAAAAGCAAATCACGTGTACCTGTTTGATAATATTCCATACCCAAATAAGGTCAACCATAAAGTGATCCTACGCTGTCGACCAATTAACGTTGTCTGCATTGTAACACACGAATATAGCTAGCTATTAATATATATATATAATATATTATATAGATTTATATATACATCTATACCGAATGATTTAAAATAACTGACAATAACACTTATCTGAGCTTATATCAAATTTTTATTATTATTGCCATTATTAATAGAAAATAATATTTTATAACAGATATTTAAAACTACTTTGATTATCTTTAAATGAAATATTAACTTCAAAACATACAATGTTGAAACATTTAAGATTTTTTTTTTTAGTATTTACACCGTTATTTAACTTCAAGCATATTTTTAAGAAGAAATCCTTTCATAACGAACATTACAGAAACACGATAAAAACAGATTAGATCTTTCAATAGGATTAGTCATCGGTTATGAAATCTATACAAATTCAAATGATTAACATGATTATTTATCAGACTTTTGAGAAAAATCATTTCCAGAAATTTTCAACTAACTAAGTAAGACGTTTAACTTGAAATTTCTATAATGTTATTTTAACTATGTTTATTTTGGAATATACATAATATGTAATATAAATTTCTACGAATAGAATGATTATATGATTGATAATTCATTAAAAATAGAAAGTTTATTTCTCTTTGATAATTTAATAAAACTGAAACTTATAAGATTTGAATATTACATTCTGTATATATAAGATTACGATAAAAGTCATTGATGCGTTTCTATCGGTTTTGCATAAAAACGTTTACTTACTAATAATCAATCGTTAGCATATTTCCAATGGAAAACCCAAGTAATATCCGCATTATATTGAAAATATTTTCATCGTCGCGACAAATGTTTAGACTTTAGTAATAGGAAATAACGAACTTCGAGAAAAATACGTCAAACTTATTTTCCTTTTGATTATTTTTACCTCTGATGATATTTTGGAGGAAATAACAATTAAATCGACTTCTAACGAATCAACCTCACCTCATCTCACCTCACCGTTAATTATTTTTGCTTATTTTTGTTTCCTCTGATTTCTCTGATAAGATTTTTCTCAACAAATGATATCAATCGAATTCTATTTATTTTTTTGTGTATCCCCTTATCCCCACTTTCTAATAATTATTCAATCAACTTTGATAATATATTAACCGAGTTAATAAATGCAAATAATTTCAATCCACTTAATCTTTCACGAGAAAGTTTATTTTTGCTTCTTCCAATTACGACGATATCTTTTGATGAATAAAAAGAAAATGATGACATTTTCTACGATCGATTGAACACTGTTATATATTTTTAGTTTTATTATTTAATAATTATTCAATCAACCTTTTCGAATTTGTTATCCGATTGAATCGATGCAAGAAAGTTTAAAGGGTAAACTCCTCTCTTTGTAAGAATTATTATCAACACATCATAGCTCTCTCGATGATATTATTTTTCTATGACGTATCGTTCTATTTTTATGGAAAACGAAAAAAAAAAGAGAGAAAAAAGGCCATGGTTTATAAGTTGACCTCGTAACGTAGTTACATTCAGTTTCTTTGACAATTTACGTTACAGATAATACGATGACGTTACTTGATACGTTATATTCTACGTCATCGTTCTTGATTTTATAGAATAAGTATATTTCATATATATATATATGTTACATTCTTTCAATAAATATCTTGATTCTTCCTTTTCTTTTTTTTTCTTTACGTTACGTCACCGATATCAACTTCCTTTAAGAAGATATCTTTAAGTATCTAAGATTTCTATTTACAACACGGTATTGTGAGTACTTCCAAAGAAACATGTTTCCAGTTAAATCCCTGTTAAACGTAATTAGGCACACAATCAATCTCCAAACGAAACAATTAATTTCGAGTAGTTCTTTTTCTGATATATCAATGCAATGTATATGTGTGTGTGTGTGTGAGCTTCGTATATCTTTTTTAATGAAAAAGAAACAATAATATAAAATAAAAATAACTTAAAAATAGAACAATCTAATGTCATAATAACTATTAACAATTTTATTCTTGGAAAATAATTAAATAGGAGAGAATATGTGTTAGTGTTTATGTTGGAATAGAAATTGGAAATAATATTAATAACAAATATGTATTATTTGATTGTAAATTCATTAAAAATTTCACATTTTTAATCAACATTAATATTAGAAACTTACAACTTTTTATCATCTAAATTACTCTCCTATATACATACTAATATTCACTGATTAGAATCTTAATACTATTATATAGACCATTAATTTAATTAAAACAACTCTCCTTTTGTGCTACTAAAAATAGATATTTTGTTCGTGTAGTTATTTCACTTGTTAATTTCCAAATTAAAATTCTTTACTATCTGAAAAAGAATGTTAAAAATATTCACGAAATCGTCCATTAATCGTTACATGTTTTCTTTTTTTTTTCCCCCTCTAATTTCTATTCTACATATATATATATATTTTTTTTTGGAATAACCTATCATTGATAATAACAATAATAAATAGAATTTCGTATAAGAGATATAAAACAAAATTTCAAATAATCTTAAATATATTTATACGAAACTTTTAACGATAAGTAGATTTCTCCAAGTTTCTTAATATGACTCATTAAATGTTTTATCGCAATATCGAGAAATACTAAAATCAGCACAGATATAAGTTATTAATAAAATCTACTTATATATCAATTAACGAGAAGACAAAGGAGATATAGAAAAAGAATATAGTAGAAATGAAAGATAAAAAGATATAGATTTCTCTCTACCTGGGATTTAACAGAAATATAATTATAAATCATGACAGATAACAACATTTGTATTTTTTTCTTCTTCTTCTTCTTCTTCTTCTTCTTAACTTTTCCATCCCATAAGTTTACAAATTTTCAAATATTGTTTATGTTTGTTATATCATTTGCTTTTAAACAAAGTCATTTAATTTCTATATATATATATTTAATCCAATAATATGATGGCTATTTTTAAATTAATATCCATAATAACGTCAAAAGTATTATTTAAATGACTGTATTTAGCAAATACACACACACACACACACACATACACATACACATATAGATACTTTTACACATGAACCGTCTCTTGTGGATTGGATCACATACATACACCCAAACACCTACATACATACATAGATACATACATTGCGAACAGAAATAGACTTTAATTAAACCGACCACATTTATCGTAGCTTTTTGTGGTCCGTAATAGATATGTCTCGTGCGAGGTCACCACGAAAGAACCCATTTTGATGGCCTGTTAATTAAGTTAGCAATAATAGTCTTTATAGTCGTGTATTTCCTTGTTTGTAAGGTGTTAAGACAAAATACAAAAAAAAAGAAAAAGAATGAAACAGGAAAGGAAAAAAATTGGGTGGGGGGGACAGAGGCAGGTGCAAGGAGGAAGGAGGAAAAAATTTACAATACTCTTTCATAATTATTAAATTTCATCTTTTACCTAATTTAACAAAATTCTTATTTTCATATACATGTAATATTAGTTATATATATATATATTTGATTAGCTTATGAAACGTAATCGACGAACAGTCAATAACGACAATTAACTAATAAAAACAAATATTAAATGTCATTTAAAGAGAAATTTTAACGCTTTTATTATTATTATTCGTAGAAAATATTTATAATAATCCTACACCATATGTACAATATAAAGTAGAAATTATCAAGTATATTACATATGTAAGAGGATATATATTAGATAGTCAAATATGAAATGGAGCAAATTTCAATTAAATTATGTGCATTTTTTGCTCCATTTCATACTTGACTACCTAATACATATATATAGAAGGTAAAAGGCAACGTTCCTTGTTTCCAAGCGTGTAACGTTGCACACGAGTCATTTTGGAAGGGGCCCCTCTCTTTTTCTTTCTCTTTCTCTCTTTTCTCGTTCACCCGATTCGTGGCCTTCCCCAAGGAACGCCAACCCGTATCATACATACATACATACATATATATATATATATATATAAAACGAGTTAGTGTCGATTTATTTCTCTCTTTTTCTTGCTTATATTCTCTCTCTCTTTCCTTTCTTTTTCTTCATGGGGGAAAAAAAAAAAAAAGAAAAAGAAAAAGAAACGTCATATGCGCGCGACAAACCGTTCGAATTTCACGCTAGCAGCGCCACGTAGAGGGTAAAACTTAAAATTCGCGGTGTGTTAGTCCAATGAGAAGCATCGTCTAGCTTGACGTCACAACAACGGATATAAGTAGGCTCACGAGCCCTTCTCGGGCTCAGACTCGAAACACGAAAGAGACGGAGAAGTTATTTGTCGGCCGGTTCGCAGTGAGTGTGTCTATTGGGGGCGCTCGCGTGCGCGCTTGTCGTCGAAGAAACCGTGGAGGAGGAGGAGGAAGAGAAAGAATATAAAATAAAAAAAAAAGAATTACTATCGTAATAATTATTAAACAATTAACAACCAAGAAGAAATATAAATTAATGTGTTGCGCGTGTCTCATACGTATAAAACAATACATATATATTTATATTAATAAAGTATATATGTATATATAAAACGTATTATTTAAAAGATCATCAATAACAACACACCTAAAGACCACCAACCACTACTTTGCAAGGCGTTTCTATGCGTTCCATATTTCATCGCGATATCAAAAGTGTGCTCGACTAAAAGGTGCATCGTGTCTCTCTAAGAAGAATAATAAAGAGAGAGAAAATATTTTCAAAAGCACCCCCTAACATATATATATATATTTATATGTATGTGAGATACATCGTGACTTAGATTCTAATCGAGCACATGGTATTTTAAACAACAAAATTAATTCGAGATCATAGACTTTTGATAGGACGAATAAAACAAAGCAAAGAATTTTTAAAGAGAAAGAGAGGGAATAATAGGCTGAGTACCGATTTTCTACGGAACTCGGAACGAGATAGAGAACGAAATAATAGTCATAGTTGTAAAAAAGAGAGAGAGAGAAAAAAAAAGAATAAAAGATGGTCGGAAGCAACGGTACGATGATAGCCATACGGCTTGTTCGCAGCAAATTGAGGAAAAGGGAGGAACATCATTCGAATGTTGTTCATCCCGAGGATGCAACTGTTGTACATACTGCAACAGTTTCTGCATCATCAGGGACGATTTCAACGATCGTTCCTATACCACCGCCGCCATCGTCTCAGCTGGTCAACGAGAGGTGCTTAACACAGGTGACCACTACCACCACCTCTACCACTACTACCATCACCGATGATGATGATGGTACGACATCCTCTTCTAACGTCCCTGTCCCCACCGCCATAACAACGGTCAACACCGCTACTACTACTACTACTACCACCAATAAGAACACCAATAACATCGAGCACGATGGTGGTGCTTCTTATCCGATTGCCAACACGCAGGACCAATTCGTCTGGCAGTTCCCACCGCCTTATCCGCCACAGCAATACACATTGTCCTATAACGATCAGGTAAGTGTCCTTTTGTATTTTTTTTTTT
>JACGTP010001206.1:0-12103 GCA_023678845.1 Mischocyttarus mexicanus
TAATAATAATAATAATAATAATAATAATATAAAGTAATAATATTAATCATAATTTTCATCAGAATACATAATACATAATCGTAATCTTAATCGTAATAATAATTATTATTAATAATGATCTATCAAACTAAATCGTAAACCTCAACTCGACAATAATACTTCGTTTAATTGTTTTATTTAAAAACACACACACACACACTCTTGTATGGTGTATGCGTATGTGTGTGTGTGTATACTAATTTATAACTATGATTTTTTTTTTAATTATACTTCTTCCGACTTTTTCTTGTCTTTTCTGCAATCCTACGAAATAACGTTTTATTTCAATTCTTGATTTTTTCCTTAATTTTCTTTAACACCGTTGAGGAAAAAAAAAGGTTCTTTATTTGCCATTCCTCTCTCTCTCTCTCTCTCTCTCTCTCTCTCTTTCTCTTTCTCTTCTTCTAATGTTTAATTATTATTGGATATAATTTGAATCAGTAATATATACCGTGTCTCTCAGAAACGTACAATCTTTTCTATAAATATAGTTAACTTCGTATTTTTGCGGTTTTTTACTGCCACTTGTTAATTAAGTAAAAGCTATAAAATATTGAATGCACCCACCCTTTCCTATGACTTCTTTTTTATTATTATTATTAATTAATTAATTAATTTATTATTATTATTATTATTATTATTATTATTATTATTTCGTTAACCTCTTTCCCAACTTATTTCTTTTCTTTTCTGTTATTTTCTTCATCATCATCATCATCATCTAAGGTTTTATATTTTCAACGCTATTAATTATTAATCGTCTTGCTACAAGCCTAATCGCGCTGCTATCTTTCGCAATTTCTCATTCGCATGCATTCTTTTTCTTTAATTTTTTTTTTTTCTTTTTTACGTGTGTGTGTTTTTTTTTGCTTTTTCTTTCTTTTTATCCTTTCTACTTACATTTTTATTCGAGTTGTTTCGAAAGAAGATTTTTCGATATTTTTTCTTTCTATTTATTTATTTATTTATTTATTTTATATATCATTTAATATATAATAAATTTATGTATTTTTTTTATGTATATATATATATGTGTATCAATATAACTACAGATGTAATATCTTCATTTTTTTAGTTACATATTTGTATTACATATTGCTTGTTTATAAAAGCCGTTATTTTGTTTTTTTTTTTCGTTTATGTTGTATTTGTATTATTATTATTATTATTATTATTAATATTATTATTATTAATATTATTATTATTAATATTATATTTAAATATATTCATACTAAAATGTTATTTTCTTTTTTCCTTTTTTAATTTTTTTTTTTTTATTCTTTTTAGTTTTAACAGGCTACCTAATTACACTCGCACTCTTTTACATTCATATTATTTTTTTTTAATTATTTTTTCTCACTCGCTCTCACGTATTCTCTTTCTTTTTATTATTTTCGCATATATTATTATTTTAATTGTGTAATTTAATTTAATTTAACTTATACAGGCGGATTAATATTGCAAACTGTCTCTTAATTCTCCTATGGCATAATTTAATCATGATAGATCAGAGTTCAACTATTTTCAACTATTTTCAACTCTTTTCCTTTTTTTTTTCTTTTTTTTTCTATTTTAACGCCGCTTAGGACTCTCTCGCGTAAATATTATTATTTATTTCCTTATTTATTTATTTATTTGTTTATTTATTGTTTATGTATTTCACGTATCTGTGTATGCATGTATATATATATTTATACGTAAATTGTAAATCGAGTAGGATTCAAAAGTTTAAGATGAAACTATTAGTGTATCTGTTACGTGTCGTTATTTGTCTCTCTGTGTATGTCTATCTGTGTACGTGCGTGTTCTTTCTCTATTTGTTATTAATTTTTATTATTATAAATCGTCTCTTTATAAATTATTCGATCGCACGTGCCAAATCATCGTGGACGCGCTCTCGCCTACGTCGTTATTGCTTTTGAATACCCCCGGCTTCCTTGGGACATCCAATTGGAACAATATCCTGCAAAATATCAGTCATCGAGTGGTGCAAGAGGCGGAGGAGGGGGCTAAAGGAGCTAAATGGGGATTTACTGCATTATTTTTGCATCATTTTGGAATTAATGGCATCCTCTCTCTCTCTCTCTCTCTCTCTCTCTCTCTCTCTCTCCCCCTTTTTCTCTTATTTTTCTTTACATTTTTAATCTTCTTTCCATTCCCATTTTCTTTGCAATGGTGGTTTACTCAAAAACCAATTCTCGGCTTTTTCATATTTTTTTCCCCTATTTCCTTTCATTCTTTCTTTCTTCATCCCTCTCTCTCTCTCTCTCTCTCTCTCTCTCTCTCTCTCTCTTTCATATTTTCATTCTATTTTTTTTGTTTTATCACAATGCAACGATCATGCTATTACTTATAATATGCATTTATAGGTGTTTTTGAGGTTATGTTATCGAGGTTAACCTTGTTTCTTTTTTTTTTTTGTAATATCACATCGGTCTTTTTTTTTTTTAATATCGCGGTTATTTTTATGTACGAATCAATCATAGAGGACTAATTTTTAAATCTTTCTTATTATTATTATTAATTTATCATCAATCTTCGTTTTTTTTTGTCTCGACCTGTTTGAAATATTTCTCCTCGACGGTACCGTTTTCCATTTTTTTTTTACGAGACATGTACAGATCGTTTAAGAATAGATATGCCGAATTTTTGGTCAGATGATGATAAGTCATCATAATGATTGGTTCATAATTTGCATAACCGCGATAGATAATAACGACAAGAACAATACGCGTGTAATTAGCGATGAATTAATGGTAATAGTAGTAATAGTTTTATTTACGCGATTTTTTATCCCTCAAATGTGTCATTTTTTTGAATCATTCTTTCTTTCACTCTCATTTTTTCCCCCTCTTTCCTTTTTTATTATTTTTTTATTTTTGTGCTTATTCATGAAACGTACAAAATCATATATGCATATCTTTGAAATCTCGAATCGAATATCCGACCTAATAACTATTAATTAATTAATTTATTTATTTATTTGTTTTTTTATTGCTTCATATTTTCGTTCGCAATATTTTCCTCTCATTTCAATAATTTATTTTATTTTATTTTATTGCTTTTTTAGATTTTCATTTCAATAGCATTTCTTTATTTGTTTCCTATTAAAACTTAAGCTTGCATTTTTTTGTCCCCAATAATTATTTATTAAGAAATAATAAATTTATTTAATTAGTTTTATTATTGCTTCGTATTGGCTTTAACAGTTTCATCCGCAGTTTTTTTTTCGATATTTATTCATTAAGAAATAAATGAATGAATGAATTTATTGCTTTATTCATTGCTTTACGTTATCAATCATTCCTAGTGTTTCTTTCTTTCCTTTTTTGTGCTTTTTTTTCCTTTCCTTTCTTCCTTCTTTTATTTCTTTTTTTTTACCGGTAATTGACACTATCTGTACTCGTTGAAATCGCATTATACAAGCTAGGGATAATTTATTTGGTGTAGGCACTTTTTATATACTTCTCTCTCTCTCTCTCTCTCACATCATTCTTAACACACAAGACCCCATTTCATATTCTCAGGCAAGTTCATAATCAATGTGTTTTTTTTTTGTTCAACTTCAATTTTCCTCTTTCATACTTATCACTAAGAAACTCATTTGTTACAATTAAAAAAGAGATTAGCAAAAAGTAATTTTATCTGGAATTTCCTTTTATATTTTCTTTTCCTCCTTCTTCTTCTCCTTCTTCTTCTTCTTTATTTTATTTTCTTGCTTTCTTTCTTCACATCTTTTTGCTACTACTTATTGTTAGACGATTAAATATCAACGAGTATTTAAAGGGGTGTAGGGGGATTAGAATTATTTGTTGTTTTTTTTTGTTTGCCAAGGTAATTCTTTTTATTGCTTTTTTTATTCGATAGTAGGAGATCCATGAAGGACCAAAAGGAAAGAAGAATCTCTTTCTTGTGTTTTTGTTTGTTTTTTTTTTATACTTCATCCTTCTTCATTTTTTTGTTTCAATCACCCTTGTTACGTATATTCTCGAGATTTAAAAGAGCGTATTAGAAAAAAGTCTTTGACATCAAATTGGAGGAAGCAACAATTAGATTATTTATTCAACGATTACATGTCCGAGAGAATATTTTTTTTTATTCCTTTCTTTCTTCTTATTCTTCTTCTTCTTCTTCTTTTTCATCTTTTTTCGTTTCGAAATAGATTTACATATATTATTAAGACGTATATGTATGCATGTATTACGTAAATATGTGTGTGTGTGTGTTTGTAATTTTTTTAACACGCATAGAAAAGATATTCTTCAAACGTCCAATGAAAATTTAGCGCCTCTTTCTTAATGGATGAATATGTGTCAAAATGGATGAAAACGCCAGGAAAATTATTTTTCTTTGTACTCAACGTGTCACACTTTCGATGAATATATTATTTTCAAATAAAATCTGATTCACCTCGATCGATATTTAACGAATTATTGACTATTTTAATTATTTCCTTTAGATTTTACAGAAGGAAATAATTGTCGAATAAAATTGAATTTCGTTTAAAAGGGCGTTGAAAAAGAAAAAGGTTTTATCTTTTTTAAGATTAGAAGACGATTTTAGGCGATTCGACCAGGTGTGTCGATACGATGACGATTATTTTTAATGATTTATTTCACGGTTATTAATATTAATCGATTAATCGAAATATCTTGTTTTTTTTTGTTTATTAATTGATCGTGTTTTAGATTGACTTTTTAATTACGAGCTAATTTTTTTTTTCTTTTTTATTCATTTATTTATTTATTTATTTATTTATTTATATTTCACTAGATCGGTTATTTATTAAATATTGCTTTTATTTTCGATGATTATGAGAATTGACGATAAAAATTGATTCAAGTTTTTTTTTCTCCTCCTTTTTTCATTTTTTTTTAAGTTTATTTTATTTTTAGTTATTTTTTTTTTGTTTCTTCTTTGTTTTATTATTTCATCGAACACCCACCCGAATCGCAGGGTCATATTCACACGTACGTATCTGTATAGGCGTGTTAATAATGACATGATTTTTCTTTTCGACTATTATTACTATTACACAAAAACATCGATTAAATCGGTCGTCTTAAGTCACAAAAATATTTGTACATTCGTTACGGGATTACGGGCATACACGATCCGATCATTTGCTCATCATTATTTTTATATTTAACATATATTCGTTTACGTGTGTATGTTTATGGACGTGAATGTGTGTACGTGTGTCTGTGTGTATGTGTGTGTATACAAATGTTAATTTTTGTCTCCTATAATCCCGTTCCTATCATTATCATCATCATCATTATTATTATTGCCGTTGAGTTACACGTTTCATTTTCGTTTTCGTTCGTTTCGTTCGTTTGTTTCTTCTTCGTTGCCGTTATTATCGATTCTACCCTTTTATTTTTTTTTTTGCGTATTAATTATTATTATTATTATTGCTTGATCGTATCCAAGGATAGAGAAACTCTTTTGCAATCTGATAAAGAATAGAAGAAGAGAAAGAAAAATTGAGTGAAACGAAAAACTTCTCAAATTGCTCTGTGTTCAATGTGCAACATTGAACGACCATTATTTATTTTCCTTTCAATCTTTGTCAAAATTTAATACGCAAATATTGATCTTTTAATGATTATTATTATCATCATCATCATCATCATCATCATCATCATTGCCGTTACTGTTGTATAATAATAATTAGATTCGAAAGTATTGGTGTTAGTTTCTTTCTTCAATTAATTTTCATATGTTAACAGAAAAATGGTGTAACTTGTTTTCTACGTAAAGATTGTAAAAAAAAAATATAATCTGAAGAAAATGATCTCTGTACCGATATTTATCGAATATTGGCCCGACTGGAATACCTAGTTCTTGCCAGTATATAACATTACTTATTATAGTTAATCTCATCTTCGTCGTCTCTTGCTTAATACAATACAATATCTCATATTTTTTAAAAGTTTCTTCTATCCTTCGTAATAATTTATTATTATTATTATTATTTTTTTTTTTCACTCTCTTACTCTCTCACTTTCACTCATTTATTTCTTCTACAATTTACTACTTCGTTATACGTCCTACCATTCCTTACATCATTACAATCTCTCTTGTTTTATCATTTATATTTATTTACATCATCATCATCACTGACACAAGAAAAAGAAAATAACTAAACCCCGAAAGTATAATTTAATTAATTAATTTACTCAAACGTGTCAATCGTTGCGGTTTTAGTTCCGAGAAGGGAAAACTTTCGAACGTTCGCGTTTGGTTAACTTTGCGTTGGTATTCGTTCGATAATTAAAACAAAAAATACAAAACAAAAATAGCTTTATCTATCGGATATTATAAATATTAATACGAATTATTTTCACGGTAGATGTATATATATATTTTATTATAATTAAACCCGGTTACGAAACTATCCGGCTTGTTTCGACTAATTGTAAGAATTCATAATTTAAGATGCGTTTGTGGTTTTAAACTTTATCTTCTTTTTCTACTTTTATTTATTTTCTTTAACATTACGCGTAATAATAATAATAATTATTATTATTATTAATAATATATTACCGTTCATTAATCATATTTATTTGTTTATTTATTTATTTATTTATTTATTACGTTATTATTGTTTAATGCTCTATATCAACATTATTATATTATTATTATTATTATTATTATTATTATTATATTATTATTATTATAATTATTACTATTATTATTGTTTAGATTATTAGTTACAATATTGAAATATCATTAACGTTTATTCGTTCATCCGATAATGTGCGTGAACGAGATTTTACACGCCAAGTTATTTTCTTTCTTCTCTCTACAGTTTTTTATTTTTTTATTCTTTATCTTTTTTTTCTTTTTATTTATTTATTTATTTATTTATTTATCCTTTCGCGACAAAAAATCCTCGTGGATAATAGAATTATTCTTCTCTCTCTCTCTCTTTCTTTCTCTGTCTCTCTCTCTGTCTCTTTTTTTTCTCTCTTTTTTTTCTCTCTTTTTTATTACTTGTTTGTTCGTTTCATTTAAAAAAGGGAGCATTTTAACATCGAAACCACGAGCAGCAGGTTCGTTCAAATAAAATCGCCGGGTATATATTATTTTATACATTTTTTTTCTTCTCTCTCTTTTTATCTTTCTTTCCTTCTTCTTTGTCTTTTGTTGAAGGTAGCAAAATTTTTAATATCACGCGCTAGAATTATTTGAACGATACTATTTAACTGTCAAGTATGAAATGGAGCAAATTTCATATCAACGGTATGCATTTTTTGCTCCATTTTATACTTGACAACCTAATATTTCATCTCGTTGGTACGCGGAAAAGGAAAATTAACGAATTTTGTATTCCAATAGAATAAAAAAAACAAACAAAAAATTATATAAAAAAAACGGCAGGCCCGCGGGATTATTACGCGAGATTATTATTTTTTTTTCTGGTTTCGCTGTTTTTTAAATTACTTCTTCTTCTTTCTCTACTTCGTTTTGGTGTTCTATTTACTTTTGTTGTTTTTTCTTAACGTTAATAAACTACTTAAAACGAGACTAAAATATTTGTTTCTCTTTCTCGTTTACATTCCCTCCTTCTCTCTCTCTCTCTCCTTCCTTATTTTCTTACGTTTAATCGAAATTGCATTTCGATACTCTGGCAAAGTTGTATTTTCTTTTCTTTCCATTTTCAATTAAAGCACATTTATTTTTTATTCATTAAAAAATAAACGATAAAGAGAGAGAGAGAGAGAGAGAGAGAGAGAAAGAGAAACTTCGCAGTGAAAAGATAAATCTAACGATTCCTACGTCACCCACCCTTTCCTTTCTCCCCCACAACCCTACTCTTCGCGTATTTTTGTTATAACATTTTTTCTTTGTTTTTTATTTTTTTTTTGGTGTATTCCTTTTCTTTCCTTTTCATATTTTTTTTCTACGTACGTATTTATGTATGTATATGTGTATGTACGTATATGTGTGTGTATGTGTGTGCGTGTGTGTTACTTAACGCTAGAACTAGGTCTTGAACACATTGTTCTCTAAGTGTCGTGTTCTTAAGCGCATGTTATAATATCGACGGACTCTAAGAAAATCGCCCTCCTCCTCTTAACGCTCCCCCTTTCCCACCACCCAAGCCACCAATCCATCCCCCTACACCACCGTCCCCTTCATCGTCGTTTTTTTTTAATCCGAAGTAAAAGTTAGTCGAAAGTCATCATTTTTTCTTATTTCATGGCTCTTCTTATTTTGCTTTTTCTCTGGCCCTTTTTTTTCTGTTTTTTGTAATTGAATTCTTTTACGATACGCGTAAAGGATTGATAAAAAAGAATTGTTTGCTAGTTGTTTGCTATCCAAGATTAGAGTTTATTAAAAAATAATAAAAATAATGTAAAGGGTAAAATAAAAAACAAAAGAAAGATTTGTTGGTTTTGTTTAAATTTTATATTATCTTCTTCGTTTTATATTCGTTTTTCAATGAATGACTATAACTCGACTAACGATATTTTGGAAACGGTATTATTTTTTTTTGACGATGATCGTGCGAAAAAAAAGCTTTTTTAACGGCATACAGGGGGATAATAGGAGGACAACGATATATCATTAATCTTCTTTCTCTCGATTTTTATTCTTTTCTTTCGCTTACGCTAAGGCAACTAACGATCAGTTTTTAAAAAATTATCAAGGCTTTCGTTGGAAGGATTTACAAAATAGGGCGAACTAGGCGCCTCTTGTTTTGTTGCTTATTTTTTTTCTCTTTCTCTCTCTCTCTCTCTCTCTCTCTCTCTCTCTCTTTCTCTCTTTCTCTGTTTTTTTATTCTCGTCCGAGAAAATTCTTACGCGTTCTACGACGATTATCAAAAATATTTATTATATTTAGAAAAAAATCATTAATTGTACACTGAAGCCAACATAAAAGGCATGAATTATGAAAAGGAATTTTGTTTAAAGATAAATTGACGTAAAACGTGAATTAATTTTTCTCGGACGATTATGCAACAATATACACTTTGAGAAAGAAAACAAATTTATTAAATTTTCTCTCTCTCTCTCTCTCTTTTTCTTTTTCTTTTTCTTTCTTTCTTTATTTCGCGATGTAAAAGCAAATTGCAAAAATTATTAATGTTCCCAAGGATTTAATCTAAACATCAGTCTAACGGTTTACTCTCTTTTCTTCTCTATCTGTCTTTTCAATAAATTATCATCTTCCTTTATTATTTTTCCCTTTCTCTCTCTCTCTCTCTCACACACACACGTACTCATTTATACTTCTTACTTTCTTTAATCTTTTTTCCCTCTTCTTTCTGTAAATAAAGTTTTTTCTTTCTGTTTTGTAATATTTTTAATATTTTTTTTTTTGGTTTTCTTCTTTCGTTCAATCTTTCTCTCTCATTATTTTTGTTCATACAGTCACACACATTCTCTCCCTACCTTTCTTTCTTTCTTTGTTTCTTTCGTACATCGAAATTAGAATTCGATGGGACGGTACTCTCGAGCATTGAAGAAGAAAGGCTTTCTCATTTTCTTCGTAATAAAAAAAGCTCACCTAACGCGTGAAATATCGCATTAAGCAGCATATCGATTGTGTTTTTTTTCTCTATGTTCTCTCTACTAAAAACCATCGTCATCGTTACCATAATAAAACCATGACACACCACACACCACCAGAGAAATGCGGCCTAGCTTTTCGAAATTACGAAGCAGTAAATATTTTTTAATGAGCGCGAAAATAGAGAAGAAGAGAAGATCGAACATTCGAAAGAGATGTTGTTTTTGTAAGCCTTTTCTCGAAGTTATTATTAAATATGGTTTTGATATAAACGTGCATTATTGTTGACATACATAGGTAGCTTTGACTACTTTTATTGAGAACTTTGGAAATTTTTAATTAATTTATTATAAATTTCAAATTAAAACACTAGAAATACAATAAATTTAAATAAAATAATATTATTTATGGGAATGTTATAATCCCCACCACCCAACTTCAAATTTTTATTTTTAATTCAATAATAATTGCACCTCCACCGGGACTCGATTCCAAGAATTATTTTCATACGAGTTGCAGCACTATGCTCTGAACTATCAGCGCTTCCAATTTACATAAAATATATTATATAATATAATATAATATAATATATTGTTCCCCACCAAACCTCCACTTTTTTATTTTTATTCAATAATAAACTCCACGCCCTACCCCTCTGCTGGAACTCGATCCCAAGAATTTCTGTTTCAAGCGACAAGAAATTTTCATACGAGTTGCTGCTCCATGCCTTGAACTATCCGTTCTCCCAATTGAAATAAATTTAATAAAATATTATCTATACAATTTCAATAAATGAAATTTGAATAAATTAAATTACATTATTTTAGTAATAAAAAGTTTTCTCAGCTAAAGTAAAGCTACCTGTATATAACATAGAAACATATACATATACACAATTTGCACTGTGACCGATCGTTTGTATACAAAATCTGTTGCTTCGAGCGAAGACGTACAATAGAAGATAGTTGGAAAGAAAGATAGATAGATAGATAGAAAGAAAGAAAGGAAGAAGTAATAGAGAGAGATGAAATTAGTATAGAAGAAAAGGCAAGAAGAGACAAGACAAGACAAGACAAGAGAAGAGAATAGTAGCTAAGAGAAGAAGTTATTAACCCTTTCGTTACAGATGCCGACTATAATCGGCATTCTCACTATTATTTGTGTACCGAGTGTTGCTTCCAACACCCAACTGAATATTCACACAATATACTCATTTTCATATTTTTCATATAATACTATGAAACAGTTGTTATGTAGAAGACTACTACCGAAATGCAAAGTACACTTTTTCTTCAGTGGCGTCATTCCAGCGTAAGTGGATTGCCGTAAGGAAAGGGTTAAAACAAAGTGCATTTATGCAACGGTAACCCGCGAAACGGGGTGTTTAGAATATAAAATAAATATAGAAAAAAAAAGAAAGAAAGAAAGAAGGGGGTGAAGAAACCCCTGGAAAGAAAGAATATCTTTGGATTTTTGTCATATCTCATTGTCGGTTTGTGGAAACTCACAGAATAAATGACTTTTATTAACTAACAGTACCCACATCGTTTGCTTGGGATTTCCTCGCTTGTTAATTCAGCATATCTGTTAGATAACACTTTTCTAATATCCCGAGCCCGACAGAGTTTCTCGCGAAAGATACTTGACACGAATAGAATAGGCCTAGTCGAGGGGATCAACGTCGTAGAAGAAAATGCAGTTAAATCCGTTGCACTGCCTGTTATTTAAACCCCATCTTTCCTACACTTTCTCCTTCCTCTTTTTTTTTCTCTTTTTATTTATTACTATTATCATTTATTATTATTATTATTATTATTATTATTATTATATCAAGGACCAACAAGCTGTAAATTAAATAAATATCTATCTACTTATTATTATTATTATTATTATTATTATTATTATTTATTATTATTTATTATTATTATTATTTTAATATTTTTATTAAAACTTTAAATGAATATTATATTTGTTTCATCTAGAGTGAAGATAAAAAGAAAAAAAAGGAGGTAAGGTAGTTTGATCGAGGGTGTGAAATTAATGCAGCGCAACGTTCCCGCATTTAATAATCGTTGAAAAGAGTATGCTCAGTTAGGATAAAGAAATAACTTCTCGTATTCTTATTTTTTTCCTCTTTCTTGTTTCTTAGTTATTGCTTCACTTTTTTTCTTTCCCATTTTTACATTTCTTTATAAATACTCTCGACGAAAGAACGGGGAAGCTCCTACGAATAGTTGAGCGAGAAAATATTTCATTCGTATTTTAATCGGCCACCGGGCGGAAGATTATTAGATGATTCAATTATAAGGAAGATTAAGAGTTACGTTAGTTTTACAGATTAATTATGTTAGTTAGGTTATAATATTAATAGTATTAAGTATAGTTTTTTTAAAGCGCTTTATTTGTTAAGCGTGTTTAGTATGTTTAATGTGTATGTGTAGGGATGTTCATATAAGTGTTACGTATTTTCATGCATGCACTACGTAGGCTCATATATGTGTATTTATGTTTAAAATTTGTGTATATGTTTGTGTGTATGTG
>JACGTP010001207.1:0-12101 GCA_023678845.1 Mischocyttarus mexicanus
TGTAATATATATGTAACGCAAAAGTAGTTTCTTTTAATTTTCCTCTCTTTATAAGGAAATAAAACATGAACTGTTTCTCTGTAAATAACAAAGTACATATCTGAAATATTAAAATAACCCATTTTCCGACAAAATGATTATTTCGAAAACCAACTCTCTAGTGAAAAACACACATTAATAATACGAAAAAAATCGACCGATTAACGTACATACTAAAAGTATACAAAACAGTTTGACCTTTTCAGGAAAGTTTTCTTATTATCAATAATTTGAAGGAGAGACATATGAAACGTTAACGAATGTTTACAAAATAATTTAGTAACGTTCGAACAGTGATCGAGGCAATATCCCTAACGATTCCTTCTCAATTTTATAAAAGTAAGTGCATACATACTATTTTAATTAAATATAGTAAACTCATATATATATAATTATCTCATTATTAATATGGTTTATGCATATTCGAATATATGGAATATTTAAAATATATTTTCTTTTTAACTTTACAATTGGAAATTTATTTCATACATTTAATATAATAACTCTATATAATTCCACGTATAATACAATATTCAATTTCATACTTCAACAATTCACTGTTCGTGAATATTTATATTGTCTGATTAAATCACATTAATTTTCTTTTTGTCATACTTTAACAGACCAGTATAATTGTTTGATAGTTTAATTGGTTATTTAATATCAAAAAGAAAAAAGAAAGGTTTGATTCGAAAAGAATTCTTTTTATTTCTTTACATTGTCAATCATTTAATAGGATTTTCTAAAGAAATAATGCATAGATTTATTTGCACGATGCCAAAGTCGAAGTTTTAAATCAGCTTTCACGGGGGTTCTCTCGTTGAAATCCAAGAGTATGAGAAAGCTTTTCACGATGGGTGATAGCCTCGAAAGAGCAACACAGTAAAAGGGAAAGAGTGAGTGAGAGAGAAAGAGAGAGAAGAGAGAAGAGTTAGGAACGACAGGGGTGTCTAGTAGGGTGTCGGCATGGCCAATGTAACGAGGCCACCTTATGTCAGCCACCCTAGCGCGATGGGGTAGTCAAACAAACCCCTCACAGTTTACGGCCGTAATTAACTTCCCAGGTTATTAGCCCTCGTTCACGGAAGTAACGCGCTACTATCCGACGTTTAGTTCCTCTTCTTTCTCTCACTCTCTCTCTCTCTCTCTCTCTCTTTTCGCGTTATTCTTCCTCTCTCTCTTTCCATCTTATTGTTAGATCAATTACCGACAAATTAAACGTTAATATTTCCTAAGATATTCCCAGATGATTTCTATATACTCAACTCATCAATTATTTGATGAATATATCGTCAATAATAATTTATGTAGATTATTGGAAATGGAGAATGAATATTAACGTTGGAATAAGAGAGAGTAATTTGGAAACTATACATTTCCGAGTCACCACAAACATGAGAGAGAGCAAGAGAGACATCGGCAATGTCAAATGCAAAGTGCTTCTGATACTGCAAATTAATTAGCCTAACAAGTTTATTCGAGTCACCCGCGTTTCTATCGCTAATTAATTCACGAAACAATAAACGGTTTTAAATGAATTATCGTGATCAATAGACTTTTGGTATAAAAACTGCCCTTTAAATATTTATTAGTAATAAACGTTTAATATTTTTCTATCGTCAAAAAGCGACGATAGATTTTATCGAATTCAAACGGGAAAAACGATATTCTCTATTGTAAGATAATAATATAATTATAAATATTTTATACAAAAACTGCTAAAATAAGGTTCCTCCCATAAAAAAGAGATACAAAAATTATTTACATAAATTCGATAGGCGAAAAAAAATAAAAACTTATGAATATTTTGTCAGAAATATCGTATAACGAAACAAACGATAACGCGATAAACCGACACGATTTGATAACAAAAAATAAAAATCTTTTGTTTATATCGATTCTCCCGTATTATTATAAACTCGCTTTGTACGCATGAAATGCGAAATAAATTAACGATGCATCGATATTTTCAAAAGCCAGGTTATGCGTATTATATCTACGTGTGCAAGCTCGTTTAATTTTCGCGAGTTAATCGAAAAATGAAAAAAAGAAAACAAAAAAAAAGTTTAGGGTAGCGTTGTATACTTCGGTTGAAACAAGCTGAAAAAGTAGGAGCTAAAATTGGGAAAGGATGAGAAGAATCAGAGAAGAGATACAAACGCCTGTAGTTTGAGCAACAAGGATAAAAAGGTCTTGAGAAAATAAAGGACAACGTTCGTTATTTATAAGCTACCCCGTCGTGAAAAATGTTTCACGAGGCTCTAGGGATTTTCCCCCTAACTTCAACCTACCGCCAACTATTACACAACATCTTTTTCCACTATTTTTTCTTTTTTTTTTTTTACTAAAACTTGCCACTTGCCAAAATGAATTTTAAAACAACTACGCGTGGTATTCAAAAAATGAAAATCAAACGTACATAAATTATTTGTCCGTCGCGTATCGATTTTATGAAACGTTTCTGTGATCTCGATTATTTCCTCTCCTATCTCTCTTCCCTCATGTTTTCATTTTTAACCATCGAACGATCTTTTTTAAAAAAATGAGAAATAGAAATATCACGCGTTTGAGAAAAAATATATCTACCATCATCGACCGTCAACGAATGATCCCGTTTATGTTGAATACGAAAAAAAAAAAATATTATATTTTTAATTCGTAAAAAGAAATATTATAAAAACATAAAAATTAAATTATAAAATGTATCAACGTTAAAAGTATATTAGCAGAGGTCTTTAACCTGCTAAATCCTAGGAGGATTTATTTCGCGAAAAGTGTTGGAAAAACGAAATATATATATGTATAGAGAGAGAGAAAGAAAGAGAGAAGGAAGGAAATAGTAGGTAGTAACTTGTCGAAAAGTCAGAAAATTATGTAATCTCTCACTCTGATTTGCTCGGAAGCATGCAAAAAGGGAGGATTCTTAGCGACTCGGATGGCGCATACGCTTGCGGGGTTAACACTCTGGAGCCTAGAAACACGTTTCCAAGAACGTTTCGTAGGCACGCGTAATTAAAATAATTAGTAGGAATAATCTCAGAGTAGTAATGGCGTGTAGTACTTCTCGGAAGAGTGCTCTGGAAGAAGTAAGTCGACTGGAGTTTAAGTTTAGGGCTTCCAAAGCTAAGCTAGGGGTGACCATAATTAAAATGCACCAATGTTAACCAAGCAGTCACACCAATGGGGGTACTCTAATCCAATTCGCAAGAGTTACTTTCCAGTACGTGTACGTGAGCGAGTACTCCCGGTATCGTTCGTAAAGAAAAAATAAATAAAAAGCACCTAAACGTTTCCTTCCTTTACCGGTTTAAAATGAATATTTCAAAGTCTTTCCATCCTCTTTCTCTCTCTCTCTCCTCTCTCGTTCTTTCTCTTATACCGTGCTTACATTCCAATAAGGCTTACCCCGAGACGGCCAATTCAACCTTCGTTCGTTCGTTCGTTCGTTCGTTTGCGAGGTATTAATTAATTTGAAAAAAATCACATTTTTCATTAAAGCTGAAGCAAAAAGTACCACTCGACGAATCGGTCGAGTTTATTTTAAATGTTCCCTCAGTTTAATCGCGAATTGACTCGCGTTAATTGTAACTCTAACCTTCTTCACAATTCACCTTACACACTCTCATTCGAATTTGTCTTTGTGTATATTATATATAGTAGATACACAGACTTACAGGACACGCACACACACACACAGATATCCATACTTTCGCACAGTGGTAGACTCGTTACTCGTTACCATTAATTTTCGAGGGTTCCTTCCACGGACGATCTCGAAAGCCACATTGAGTTCAACAGGGAGCACTTACTGATTAATTAAATCGCGATAAAAGAGGAAAGTCAGGTTTCTCCTGTGTGATATAGGACACACTTTAAATAACGCTGCCAGCGTTAAATAACGTCGCGTTCTTCTTAACCATTGCACGTGTGCATTCGTTTGTCTCGAAATAGAAGTAATAGTAATCGTAACAACTGTTCGTTCTGCAAATTGGAGAATCCTTAATGGAGGAAGCAATTAGTGATACATTCGTTCGTATGACATTCTCATATGGGTCCAAAGGTTATAAGCTTTTTCATGACTTATGGAAGCTTTGAATTTTCTTCATTCCTTTTTCCATAAGATCGATATTATCGACGATAAGTCAACTTCAACATTTTTCTATCGGTTAATAAGAAAATGCGAATGAAATGTACCACCGCCTTGTGATATAATCGAAATCAAATATAATATTATTGAGAAAATAACGTATGTGTCACGTAGCGATCTTCTGTCATGGAAAATATCCAAATAATATACATCGACCGTATATTCTCGCTTGTCGTTGCGCATTAAGATCAACTTATGCATTCAATTTCAAACTAGAAAAGAATAAAAACAAAATAAACGAACGAACGAGCGAGTTCCAGTTTGTTTTTACTGTTGATAATGAAAATTGTTATTGCAGTTTTTATATATTTCTTTTTCTTATTTGTTAACTCTTTTATCTTTAAACGTTTCAATAATTATAAACAACAGGCAATGTTTTCTAAACGGTAAACATCTACTAAGATAAAGGTAATAATAAAAAAAAAAGGAAAGATAAAAAAGATTAATAGCAAGATTACGCTTATCTGCTACTATTTACTTCCTACTAGTCACGTAGCAACGGTATAAGGATACGGTCTCCTAACTGGATAAATAAATAAAAATATATTTTATAAGGGATGCATATTTAAAGAAAGAAAGAAATAAAAAGGAATTAAAATATGAAGTAATACCTTTGAAAAAATACTAACAGTCCGAGATATCATATCGATCTTCGTTATCTCACTTATTACAGAAATAAAAATATTACCCTCGATGGAAGAATATAATTAACGACTAACTATTTTCTTTTCTAATTTTTTTTATTTTTTCTAAAAATCTTCGCAATTACCTAATTTGAATCCCACATTCGAGAACGACGAGACTACCTGTTCGAAAGTACCATCCTCTTCTTCCTGCTACTCTCCATTCGTTTCGAAGAATCACCCGCGTTCAACTCTTTTAACGAGAACTCTCGGCAAGCTTTTCAACCCCAAGATCGCACGAATCAGAGAAATCGATATGAAATTTCAAAAGGAAAACGGGAGCTAGCTGTTTTCCTTTTGATCTAAATGCGAGAAACCGTATATATTATGTCGAATAACACAGTGTAACGTGAGGAAGAAGGTAAAAAGGGAAGGAAAAAAGAATATACGTGTGCACTAAAATATATGTGGAAGAGAAACTTAAGGGAAATGGTTAGGTTTTGAGATCGGTTGAGAATAAACGGTATAGTAGAATCTTGAAATGTTAGAACATTTGGGAGAATGAAACGTTCGTGATTATTATACTTAATGCAATAAGGAGAAACGACAGAATGTAGTAGTAGTAGTAGTAGTAGGAATTGTAGGTAAGAGAAAAGCAGTTTCATCGAGAGTGCAATGAATCCTCTCTTTTCTTTTCTCTTTTTCTTTCTTTCCCTCCTTCTTTTCCACTTTCTGTATACAAAGAAAAAGGAAAACGAGACGTCAAAGTGTAGTCGCAATTTGCAAAGCCTTAAATAATTCCAAATAGGGCAAAACAATAAGAGCTTAGAGATTTAAACTTTTCTAAAAGGGATTTTCGTAATAAGAAATGTGAAAAAAAAATATTCAAAAAAAAAAGCACAGAGAAAGAAATAAGAAAATACTTTAGGACTTTTCAGCAAGAATCTGTTCATGTAAATCCTCCCTTGATGTTGAATGAAATTAATAAAATTCCAAACTATTCTTAGAAATATATACCATTACCATCCCTTATACGTTCTACTTTTTCCATCTCTTCTTTCTCTCATTCTCATTCCTACTTTTCTTTTTCACTAAAAAAAAAACAAATCTCAATTGAATTATTCACATCTCATTGTATCGCTATTGCGAATTCCATCGTACTTTTAGCAAGCTTCCGTTGAAACTCATATAATCAAGAATCTTCTTTCCAATGAAAATCGAAACGAATTTTATTCGTTCTAACAGTATCGAATTCAACACTCCCACACATACATACATACATTCACATATATATATATATACGTTCATTCATTAATCTATTGGAGAATTCGCAACTTTCTTTTAATTAATGTAATTAAGTGTCCTCGTTTGACCGATATCAGAGCGTATATACCCGTAATACGAAACAGAAAAAGTTTCCTCGCATCCTATCAATCTATCTCAATCTTTTTCTTTCTTTCACAACATTCCCCATTTTTTTGTTGTTGCTTTTTCTCTTTTACTTAATTAAGAACGTATTTTATCATGCGTTATCGACCGTCAAGGCAAGAACATTTCTTTAGGTAACCTTCAGCATCTAATCAACCACTCCTACTCGACAAATGAACTTAACCAAAGGTATCTCAGAATTTGTACAAATGGTCTAGCTCTATCAACCATTGCTATGAATCAAAATGCCAAGGGTTAAAATTTATGTAGCCTAACATGCTTATACGTTTCACGAGTATATCTATGAAACACCGTTGGTTCGGCCTCTTTGAGAGAGGCCATTTCCCTTTTAGAAAACAAACGTTTGTAGTAGTAAAGGAACTGTTACTAATTTAATGGAAGACAATGTAGGAGAAAGAGGAGGACAGAGATATAATATAACTGTAATATTCCGAATTGTATAGAAGCTGGTTGTAAAGTACCCAGGAGGTAGGTAATAGCGTACGCAAACTATATTACACAGTTTACAACACTTGCTTTAATTCCAACAAGATATTAAGGAAATACATCCTACTCTATTTCTATTTCTATTTCTATTTCTATTTCTATTTCTATTTCTATTTCTATCTCTCTGTGTAACGCCTGCAATTGCTTTCATGTTAATCCAAATCGCAATCATGTTCACCGATTGTACATAACCATTCATCCTGTCATTCGAATTAGATCTTAAAACTACCATACGAATATTTAATATAATCCCTACCGGTTGTTGGAAACCACAAGAATAAACGCAGCTCGTTTAAACGAACGACAGTAATTCGAGTTCTGGGGCTTGAATTAAGGAAAATCGTTTCGTTAAAATTCATCTGTAACTTAAGCCCCATTTTACTGGAACGAAAGCTTCCATTTCACGGGGTTAAATGAAACGAACAAATTAAACGGAATCGATAAAAATAATAGAAACAATACATATATATATCTAGGAATCTTGTTAGCTAATTGGAAAAAGAAAGAAAAAAAGGAAAAATGAAATAAAAAAGAAAGAAAGAGAAAACTAAAAAAAGGACGTAATGGAAAACGACGTCTGGTCGATTGGAAAGTCGAAAGAACTTACTCATGATACTCTTCCTATCTGTCTCATAGCGATAAGATCGGCCTAATTTCCGTCGAATCAAGTTACTCTTTATCGAAGAAAAAAATAAAAGTTTCAAGAGAAATAACCTGCTTCTCCTTTCTTCTTTTCTTTTCTTTTTTTCCTTTTTTCAAGTACCTTCACGCGATCTTATTTCAATGAAATCTTTAACAAAATCTCATATATTCGGATATTTTTTAATAGGAAAAAAAAATCTTGTTAAGAAAGCGAAGAACTATAGCTTCAACGAAACGTCTGATCGAGTTAATGATAAACCCCTTAGTTTAGTAAAGATGACACTTTCTGACGTACCATCTAATATCTAACGCCAGAGAACGGGCTTAAAGTAATGTTCAAGAAATTTAAGTAAGATGAGAGAATCCTTCGTCAGACGTAAAAAAAGTACTCGATTAAGGTTCAAGTAATTGTCCCATTTACACGCTAATGAAATATAGAAGAGGGATGGATATCCTGTCCCCCATTCTAAAGGAATCGATCGATCAACTCTCACAGTCGGTAAAAGATGGAGAATTTTTTCGTTAAAAACTTCAAGCTAACCAACCACCCACCAGACCATCTTAAACTCCAGTCTCCAAAAACTTCGAATCAAGTATTTAATTAATCGCGGTTACGGTCGCCCACCAACTGTTCAACTTGGAGAAATTTTCTTCTTTATTTTTTTCTTTCTTTCTTTCTTTTTTTCTTTTTTTCTTCTTCCCTCTCCACCCCACCTCTTTTTCTTTTTTCCCTGTTATTTTTTTCCCCCTCCTTTTCTCTGGTGTCGGACAGCCGCCACTTTAAGCAGCAATGTCTCCTCTCTCTCTTCCTCTCTTTCTCTTTTTCCTGTTGTTCGTACGTATAAATCACACACCTGTGCCGTGACTCGAATATAAATCAAAAGCTAGCCACGTTACCGCAGTCCCAACGCGAATTCTACGCGCGTACCTTTGCGTTAGGGTTGCCACGAGGCGTCGGCTACATCGTGGTTCCGCGAAATTTGCATTTACTCTGATGCGAGAGAAAAAGAAAAAAATATAGAGAGGAAGAGATGGAGAGGAAAAACACCGAGTGCTTTAATACTGATAGTATTATTATACTTTTACAAGCATTCAACGTTGTTTACATCTTGCCATGGCGTGCAACTTATTTCTCTTATCTCATCTTCGATTACCGCCAACTCATATCAACAACGTGACGCTATTATAAAGTAACCGAATACATTAGAAATATTCCTTTGATTATTTATTTATATATATGTTACATATAAAGAAAAAAAGGAAAAGAAATGTTAAAAGAGTATAACGATAAATTGTTAACGTAGAGATTTCACCGAAAACTATGATAAAAAAAAAACTTGATAGATAACGGGGTATTTTCTAGGATATGTGAAAAAATTACTTTAACAATTGATAAATCGTTTGTTTTCTTTGAAAATATTTCCTTAACTTATCTGATGAGTGGAAAATACTTATAATGTCTCTTCGAGACATTATACTTTTTTCTTCGACAGACTACATATGTATATATGTATATGTATGAACTTATACATGCGTATAGCAATGTTTGTATAACTAGTTCGATAAAATCTTATTCGACTTTTCTTTTTTCTTAACAAACCAAGAAGAAACGATTGAGAAAGTTCTCAGTGAGAAAGTTCTACCCAAAACATGAACTCGCGTATGTACCAACCTACTCGAATTGGCACGTCATCCTGTTACGTAGGAAGCAATATATAGTTTCTCGCTATAGAACGACCATTACAAGGAACCCTGAAACCTAACAATCCGATTTCGCGATAGAGATTACTGAATTAAGTGAATTTCTCAACTGAATTACACCATGAAGAGGAAGATATAAAGGAAGAATAAGAAGAAGAAGAAGAAGATGATGAAGAAGAAGAGAGAAAGGAGTGAAATGCAATTTCTATATGGGAAATTCCAATTCCCAAAGAAACTAAAATATCACCCCTACAATCCCTCGTTTTCCTGTTTCTGACACTTTCCGATAAGAATTCCGAAATACAATTGCCACCAATCTCTATTTTTCTATTATAGATAAACCTATTGGTTATTCGTTATTCTACAAATTTTACCAAAAGGTCTTTCGTTGCGTAAATATTGACTTTTTATTACGATATATACTACCAATCAAAAGTTTCGAATCATTTGCCGATTTTTTTGAAACCAAATATATTCGATAAGAAAAAATTCGATAAACTGATACGAAAACTGATTCGAAACCTTCTGTGTTTGACCGGTAGTATATATATATATATATACTCGTATCTACAGGATGTACGATTCCAAACAGCTAACGAATCGATTAAGCTCAACGATACTAACACTAATTATTACGAATAAGCCGATGGTAAATGAACGACGTTGTAAAGTACATGCATATCCCTTCTTGTTTTCAAAGATACTGTCGTTATCAGTGACATTAATCCTTACATAGAACCACATCGTCTTCGTCTTACATATTTACAATCTACTATATATATATATATATATATATATGTATGTATGTATACATAGTTACATGGAACTACTCGAGCATCGTCGTTAGCCAGCGGATGGTAAAGGCTTGAATACAAATTAATTAACGCGAGAAACAGCAAGGATACCAAGCCTTTGACTCTTCATTTTGTATTTTCTTCATTTTATTTCTTTGCACGAAACACTTCAGATTTTATAATCTCAAAATACCATTATTATAAAAGCACGCTCGAAGAACGCAACGAATGAAACTTTTCGCATTACTATCTCCTTAAAACAATGATTCTAATCTGCAATGCAGAAAGTTGAAAGAGAAAGAAAAAGGAAGAGAGAGAGAGAGAGAGAGAAAGAGAGAGAGAGAAAGAGAAAATCGTGAAAATAATGGGAATAGGACAAATAGTTATCAGCCTTGGTATCTGAGAGAACATTTATAGTCGACAAAGTGAAAGACTTATTGCTAGATCTATACTATCTTCTTTAAATTTGTTTCACGATAAAATTTCTAACAGCAATAAATTTATTTCGTTACTTTCAAACCAATCTTTTATAACGAAAATTGCATAGAAACGTATATTCGTTTTTTTTTTTGCGATACGAGGTTGTAATTACGAAAAGAGAAAAACAGTACGAGATTTTCTACCATTTATTTTAATATTAATAAAATTGATTATACTTATTGAGTTTTATTTTCTCCGATATCCTATATAATAATATTATGCCATATACAGATATTTCTTTGATTATTCTTCCTTGATGAGGTCTCTGTTCTCCCGACATCTTAGAAATGAAAGAATTTTCAAAAGCAATGCTTACAAAGAATAATCAAAGAAACATAAAGAAAATAACAACTGTTATAAGGTAATTGAAAATAGTCGCCGGCAGCATACTCATTTTCTAACGAGTGACAGACACATTGTGTTTAGGTAAACATGCAGAGACATACTAACCCAAGAGAAGGGAGGAGGGATAAAGAAAGAAAGACGACTCCCCTACGCGTCGCGTTAAATGAAGCTCAAAATTGTCGTCATAAGGTGAAGGGAAGACCTACCCCCAGGTATTCTTGCATCGACGATCAAGGAAGAATTTATTTCATGGCTAGTCGAGTAAAGTTTCGTCGGTGCCAATACAAACAATAAAATGTGAATTTAAAAGGACACGTGTATGTGGTAAAAATTGATTTAAAAAAAAAAGCGGGTTAAAATATAAATTTATCTGCTCGAGAAAAAGAAGAAAAAATCATCATCATCATCATCATCATTTTGCAGACATTTGTAAAACGATGATGATAGTAAAAAAAAATACTCTATAACGTATATCGGTTACTCAATCTCTCCAGCAAAGATTAAATTCTCTTTCCAAGGTTGGACCATTCTCAAAGGCACCCTAAATCGACTGAAGTAGTTGTCTGTTATCTTTTTAGCTCGAATATTTCTCAGCTTAGAGCGACGACGACTAGCAAACGAGTTTGAAATACGAATAGAAAGCATCTTGTACGCTCCATAGCTCGAAGGCAACCCTTTACTCTTTTTCTCGCTCATATTCTCCTTCACCTTTCTCGAAAGCATTAGGATATTGATGAAAAAAAATGGCACGAGCTAGTAAACTACGCTAAAGAGGAGGGAGAAAGGGGAGGAGAATGGGAGGAAGAATTCGTTCCATTTCAGATTTGGGTTGCGATAAATACGGACGCGACCGTACTCTCCTCACCCAGCACCCCCTCCCAACTCTCTCTCTCTCTCTTTCTTTCTATGTTGCTTTTTTTCTCTATCTTTATTTTTCTCTCTCTTTCCTCTCAGAGCTAATGTACCTCGGTTGTTACATCGTGGTGGTTATCTTCATGGCAAACGACTACCCCAGAGGACCCCCCGCGGAAGCTCTTTCAAAAAAGCTCCCACGTCGCTCCCTTCTAGATGCTACTCTCGTCTAACTTAACTCGTCCATTCTCTCTCTCTCTCTCTCTCTTTCTTATTTTCTCTTTTTTTATACTCGTATACACACGTAGACCGCATACACACGCGTATCTTGACTCTCCGTCATCTTTTTAACCTCGAGACTTTTCACAAAAACATCGGAGAAGAAACACTCGACCAACCAACCCCCTTTTGTGCCCGTCAACTGCAAGCTCGTCCGCGGAAACTGTCTGATTTCCTTCGCGATAACGTGTCTTCATCGAGGGGTTTCGTCGCGTACCTCCTGCTACCTACTACTACCTTCTTCCATAGCTATTCTACAAACTC
>JACGTP010001208.1:0-12061 GCA_023678845.1 Mischocyttarus mexicanus
ACCACCATCATCATCATCATCAACACCACCATCACCACCACCAACACCAACACCACGTTGTACCATCATCATTCGCAGCACAACAACAACAACAACTACAACAACAACAACCATCAGCACCAGCACCACAATCATCGCAATTCGATAGACAACAGAGTTCACGGATTGAGAAGTGCCAACAACAACAACAACTTCTAGCACCTGTCTCGCCTATACAATTCCCCATATCGCCGCCACCGCTCTCACTACAATCATCCGGTTCGGTCACCTGCGCCACTAGCAAGCCTAACAGCTTCCCCTTTCCGCCACCCTCGATCCTCGATCTAAGAATCTCGCCTACTTCCACGTCGGATCTACAGGTGGGTAAAATCCTACAAGAGTTACACTCTACTATTATTGTCAAAAAGGCCCCTCCCCCTCTTGTCATTCCTAGTTGCCTTGGACGACCAAGCTAATACTCATACCCTTTTAACACGTTCCCTGCCTCATAGGGCGCATACGCCCCACGTTGAACTTTCCATTCAAGCCATTTGGTATTACCATTGGAAAATAAAGAATTTTTTAAAAATTCATTGTCCAGTCAATTATACGCATCTTAATACTACTCCTGATGCGTTTATTTGATCGTGGGACGTATACGTCCCACATGGCGTGATAGGCAATTTTTTTTCACCACAACTTATTTTAACTGCACTTATCCTATTTCGATCAGTCATTTATTCCCGTGCCGTTGATATAATAACTACTGCTTAACTGAACCTGTCATTTATTTATAGTTCAGTGTGTTTTTAAAGTACAATAAACAAAGGAAATACGGTACGTATTACGGTACGTAGGTATTTGTTAAATTAATTCCTAGAAAAATCAATTTATTGGTTTGTTGTATTATGCATCTTAAACTATACACTCTTCCCTCGATAATAATGATTTTTGCACTATTTTAATGATTCTAAGGCATACGTTAGAAACAAAACAATACAATTGTAAAGCATGGGTCACATACGTTCCACGTGGCCTGAATGGAAAGTCTTGAAAAAATGGTTTGGCAGGGAACGTGTTAACTCTCTCCTACCCTTTAACTCTTATCCTACATTGTTTTTCTATCAATTCGAAACGCTAGAAGCTATCGTAGCACGGTAATAATTATATAGGAGTATATATATATACATAATACATATTTAGAAAAATAAACCACCAACCCCTATGACTTTAATCCATTCGGTACAAGCACCTTGTTCAAAAATCCACATAGACACATGGTTAGTTTCTTTCAACAAGCTTTTTTTCTATACCTTCAACGTTCAAAGAAATTAGTATAAAATGCTAATAATTCTCTAAGTTTATATTGTCAAGTATTAAATGGAGCAAACAAAATGCACATAATTGAATTGAAAATTTGTTTCATTTTATACTTTGACAAGCTTAACCCTTTCGCTACGGCAGTCCATTCCGCGGTAGTAGCGCCACTGAACTGGGCACCGCACCGTGCAGTGTGCGCATTTCGCATCTGTAGGCTTCGATGTTCTTACTTACGTCTTTCGATAGCAGTTTTTTTGATTGTTTGGTCATATGAAAAACATAAAAATGAGTATATTGTGAGTATTCAGAAATTAACATATTAATAAATTGTATTATTATTATAAATAATAATATGCGACACCGATTATAGTCGGCATCCGTACACACAGCACTTTGCGCGTCCGCCGACTATAGTCGGCATCGGTACACACAGCACTTTGCGCGTCCGCCGACTATAGTCGGCGTCCGGAGCGAAAGGGTTAACAACACAAGTTGTCATAGCTGGATATGTCAAATGCTTGTATCGAAAGGGTTAATTCGATTTTTAGTTTTTACTTTCTAATTCCTTGATCTTTATCTGTATTTAGGCTAGCTAGCTAGTATCTATCTATCTATCTATCTATCTATCTATCTATCTGTCATCCATCTATCAATCTATCTAAACTATCTGTACGTATCTGTCTGTCTATATTTTTCTATCTTTATTATCTATACTTTTCGTTTTGATCTAACGCACCGCACCACTCGTCGGCACAACACCCCCTCACCCCCCGAGTTTGAGAAGACCGTCGATTGGCTGTCTGGTGGCGTCTACCGTAATATCGCGGTAAGGCGTTCGTCGGATCATCCAGGTTCGTTGGTCGATCCCGATTGCAATGAATAAAAAAGAAATAAAAGAAAATTGAAGACAAAGTTAGACAAATTAAATTAACGATTAACCCTTTAACTCCTTAACTTACATTAAGGGAATGTAACGTTAACGTTACAGGGGATTAAGCCACCCTAAGTCTTAACTTACGTGTGAGACACTGATTACGACACGGCTTGGTCCAGTATTACATCGGTCAAGCCAAGTCTAAATTTTTTACAATTTTTTTTGGACCCAGTACAGGGTTAAGGGGTTAATTTTGTTGAGGAAATTTTTATTGGTCAGTTATTATATTTTAACAAAATTGTTATATTATTTTTTTATTTAACAAAGGAATCATATAAAAATCTTAAAGAAAGAAAATAATTATAATTATAATAATAATAATAATAATACATAAGGGAATATAACATATTCATTGACGGTTATCTGCTTTTTAAAAAATAATAAAACTAAATATAAATTTAAGACGTGGAATTATACAAACTGGTATTACAATATTTCATAGGTGGGTCTAAAAATGTTTCACCAAATGCATTTTTAATCCCACCTTATCCCAAAGTGTTACAATGCGTTATTAGCATATTCGTTACATCCGTGGTTTCGTATTACCAGCGGATTTGGATACGGCGAATGCTATGAGGCAGAATGGGTCTCGAACAAAACATTTGTTTTTAGATTATTAATAAATAAATATATATATATATACATACACAAATACATATATATATATGTGTATATATAAATATATTCCCAGTTAACACAAAACGTTAATATGACGTTCGATTAATGTCATTTTTCAAAAATGATGTCATATTAACGTCACATTAACGTTCAGTGTTAACTAGGTTATATGTTCATCGAATTAAACAACGAATTCAAATAACACTGATCAAAATTGGGATATGATAGTTGCATGGGACTTGGTTCGATATACATTCTAAGGAAGGAAAAAAGGATTTTGTTGGGAAATCAACCAGGAAGGTGATACTTGAATCTTAAAAAGAAAAAAAACAGAAAATAAAGAGGTGCTACCATTTACCACTACTCCTACCTCCCTAACTTCTTCAACTACTACTACTACTACTACAACTAATAATAATTCATTTACTCTACTACTACAAGAGAAAGTGGAAAGAACAAAAAAAAAATATTACCAGAAAGAAGAAAAAAAAAAAAAAGAAAAATCAAACAAAAGAGACAATCCCCGGATCTTGACGATCGATGAAACAAGCAAGTGAATGAGCGGAATGCAGGCTGCTCTATTGATTAGAAGGGAGAAGCAGCGGTTACGGGGGGGGTAAGGTGGTGAACTTTAGAGATTTACCAACCAACTTGGCCACAAGGCTTATTCCACCGCTACCACGATATCCCCCACGTTCGTATGTTTATGGGGTAAGTATCAGGTTCATTTGCCAGCCACTTTATCAACTTAAGACGGTAAGATATTAATTATTCTCTACGAAGGATATTTTCTTCTCTAAAGGAACGGAAAGCGTTCGCCGGTTAAAAAAAAATATATAAACCTATCTCGAGTAACTCAAAATACGCCTACGCCCCGCCCTATCTGCGATGATTAAGGTAGAAACTTTCCTAACACTCGGGGTTTCTGTACGGTTTAAATTTATCGATGATGTTTCTTTTTTGTCTCTTTCTCTCTCTTTCTATCTTTCTCTTTCTACCTCTCTATCAATCTATTTTTTAATTAATTTAATTTACTTTCTTCTTTGTTTCGTTATTTATTCATTATCCTACAGTCGGCGGCTGCGCTTCCGTTTTACGTTGACATTTTGTTTTCTTTCGAGTTAGCGTCCAACCCCCTCCACCCTCTCGTTTTATCTATTTTTTTTTGGTAGACCATATGTGACGTATTAATTATCTTCTTTCATGTGATCAATGTTGTAAAACATAACTTCATGTTTTTAATAAATATATATACATATATATATGTAAATATATATACATACATATATATATGTATGTATGTGTGTGTTTTAAACAGGAATACAAATGATCTTCTGCTAGCAAAGGATTTAAGATTGAATATACCCTACAATCGGTTGTATTCATTAACCAACCTTAAATCCTCAGCCCCCTAATGTTGTATCCACTTCTCTTTTATGATATACATTTAGAATAGAATAATTAATGTCGTAAAGTGGAATGGTTGCAGTGTCAGGGAGCTGGAAAGGTAGCATGGCAGGGATGTAACAGATCATCCCCTCTTCCTTTATTTCCTCAATTACCACATGGGTGTCGCGGCGGCGATGGCTACAAAACTAAACAATGCGAGGCTCATCGAAGATGGATGAAGAGGAATAGGGTAACGCGTTTCGTATTGAAGGCTAACGCATTTTTTATTTCATTCATGATTCGTCATTTGTTCTTCTTCTTCTTCTTTTTTTGGGTTTTTCTCTTCTAAGATAAAATTTGTTGTTTAATCGTAGATACGAGATGCCAGTTATTGCTATGGGAGTAGTGGAGAGGATGATGACGATGATATAAGCGGTAGCGTTAATCGTCGTAGAGCTGAAGTTAATGCTGCAGTAAACACTGTACTTTATGCTGGGCTTGGTGCAACAGCACTCGGGCTGGTAATTTCATTTGTTGGTACCGGTGAGAAAGGATTTCTCAGTCCCGAGTTAAAATTAATTGGACCATCTTTACTCTGCGCTGGTCTACTTTGCTGCCTATTTCGTGTATTGCTTTGTCTTTGCCTGTGCCGCTGCGGTGAATGCCGTTGGTGCCTTTGTAAGCAATCCCGTAACAAGAAAGAAAAAGAAAAACATAAGACGGAAACACGTCCATCTGGTCCAATGCAAACAGCCTCGCTTTTATCACCGGTGCCACCACAACAACCAGCAACACACTCGTCTTGCCAAGTGTCGTCGTCAACAGCAAAAGGACATGAACTATTACTCTCTCCTGCCCAATTACCTGAATGAAAATTATGATTTCAAAAGTTTTCTACCGAATTCTACATGCCGATCTACTGCCGATTCTGTCCAAAGAAGAGGGAAGAAGATACGAGAAGGAAAGAAACTAAACTAAACTAAACGAAATTAAAGGAAGAAAGACAAGACAAGAAAAATGAATAATTAATTATTAAATAGCATATCTCGACATTATTCGGTTTGATTTAAGTATCAAAATATCATAATGGATAATATTAGTTAAATGGAAGTTAGTGATCTTGCAGTAAGGATAATAAATGATCGGCTACGTTTTTTCTACCCCTCCGGTGTTTGATGAAGTAAACGAACGTTTGTTGATAAATCTCTTCATTTATTTCCTTCCATTGTTATTTCTTTATAAAGAACATTTCAAATAGTCAATGTGCTATTCACTTAAGAGATGCAATAATGCATGATATATTTTATGGTTTAATGGCATTAGATTGATTTTCTCTTTTTCTTTTGTAAGAAAACTTTTCTCTCATTGTTTTCTACAAAAGGCAATTAAAAAACAAAAAATAATAAATTCCATTTAATACTAACTTAAAATGCACTGATCAAGAAAGTTGGAATTGCATTTGCTCTGTAGAAGAATAACTGTAGATTACAGGTGTATCTGAGGTAGTCGCATTGGAATCTGTTGCAATAGTGAATAATTGATCTTCGTATATGGCACCCTGAGATTCTACTTTTCCATTACCAGTTCCTGTTCCTGTAATTGGAGGATTGTCCCCTTTTGTAGCTTCTCTATATTTTTGTAAATAAACTTTTAATGGTTCTACATAATTGTCAAAGCCAAGGTTAGTCATAGCAAATAAGATATCTTCTCCATTTATGGTTTTTCGTTTTTCCATATGACACCTATCGCTAGCTTCTGAGGTAATAAATGATATAAACTCTGATACACATTCTTGTACGCATTCGCGTGCATCTTTAGCTATTTTCCCTGCTTCAGGTATAGCTCGTTTCATTATTTTAGCTACATTAGCTATAGGAAGAAAACGATCCTGTTCTCTTAGTGGGCCTCCACCACTTCCACCACCACTGCCTTGTAAAGGATCACCACCACCATGATTGGAATCGTCTGTATTTTCTGGATAAATAATAATTAAAATGACAAATCATTATAAATATAAAATACAATCATTTAATTATTCATTAATGATTATGTTCATCAATGACTATATTGGATTTAATCATCAAATCTTGAAATCAAATCAAATTAATTTTATACTTTATCTTATTAATTCTTATCCAACTATTGTTCCACTCTTCTTGTTAAATAGAAAATTATTAAAATATATGTAAGACATATTATGTCTTATAAAACACTAACCTACCTTCCAAATCGTCAGATTGTACACCTATGTACGAGGCTGAAACACCACTTCCTCCTAAAAACGTTGTTGGTCCTAAAGGTCCACCATCATCTCCACTTTCACCACTATTTTCCATTCTCTAATAATATATTATTTTTTTAATTTAAACAATATACAATATTATAAGTTTTGTTCCCTTAACCTCTTCATTTACAATGTTCCGTGTTATTGTTGTCAATTTAAACCATAAACGTTGCAATACTAAGAAATACTTACAACACATTTCACAGACCGGAAGTAACTTTCTGCTCATGCGCAGTAGTTGAATTTATATTCACCATTATTATTATTATTATTATTATTATTATAACATATAATTATTATTAAATTTATAAAGTAAAATTAAATTTATACAAAAATTCATATTGATTTAAAATATGATGGAAATTTATAAAAAAAATTTATAACAATTTGAAAATGTCATTTTAGAATTTCCAATCAAAAAATACAATTAAGTCACGTGGTTAGATCGATGGTAGGGGTAGGCCGCGTGTTCCCTCGTAAAATATTTCCGCCAACACTTTAGTTGGTACTGTGATGAGTGATGTTGTATTAAGAAAAGAACGTTTTAGTAAGGTAAATAAAACATCTATAAAATATTGTGGTAATTTTTTAAATATTTTAATAAATATTTCGTCTAATGATTATTTTTAAATTTGAAACACTTGTTATGGTCAATTTATTAAAATTCATAAATAACTTTGTATATATATATATATAAATATGATCATAATTCAAACCATAGTGCCATCTATTAGATTCAAATATAACTTCACGTGACAAACAAACGATTCCAATATGGCGAATGTGAGAGACAGTGATACTTCGTTGTGGCTTCATAACAAGCTTGGAACATCAAATGATAGCTGGACCGGGAGTTCAATTTGTTCTCAATTAAATGCTGAAGTGTTACGAAATATCAAGGATTGTTTTCCAGATTTACAAACTCAAGTTAAGCTTAAATTACTTCTTTCGTTCTTTCACATACCTAGGCGGAATGTTGAAGAGGTAAGTCTTCGTACTTCTTTTCCCGCTATAATTCATTTAATCTTCTTCCTATAATCATTATTTCAACATTTATTATCAATTCATTATTGCTATCTTTATTAATAGTTTTATTTTTGCGTTTTAATAATATCATTAAATTTCTCTCTATTTCAATATTTTATGCAGCCCGCCGCGCGCCTATTTGATTTTATTTAGGTACCTAATGTTTTTAACACGCACAATACCATTTATCTTCGTTTACACTGCATGTCATTGAATACATTTCATGCATGTAATCAAATATGCAAAATACATATCATTCAATTTATTTATTGTATTACTTGTATATAGCTTTCAGTGTTTTTCATAATATTTCAAATATTAAATACATAAGATGATCTGTTAGGGATGTCAGGAAAGTATATTGTTGTATACAAGAAAATATTTGAATTTATTCATCATTAATATGATATATATTTGTAGGAATGTTAACAATTTTATATTCTAATGCATGATTATACCATAAAGATTGGTTATGCAGCTGTAGAATGATCTGCATAAAGGTAGCTGCAATTATTTCTTTAAAATCCATTTTGTTCAATGATCTTTCTTACATCAAAAAATTGATTGATTACAACCTTACCAGCAACTCTGATGCAGTATTAGTACACTCAAAACTTACAATTATTATTTTCTATCCATATTGTAATAAACTACACTCAAAGTTATGTACATTAATCTTGTGTATATAATGAATTACATTTCTGACATTTTAAACAGTGTGTTTTATATGTTTTTACATATATAAAATGCTAATATTTTTATAGTGGCGCGTTGAGCTGGAAGAAATCATTGAAGTTGCATCACTGGACAGTGAGTTATGGGTTTCAATGCTATCCGAAGCGATGAAGACATTTCCTTCAACAGGATCATTAAATACAGATATTACTGATTTAGATGAACATAGACCAATTTTTGGAGAATTGGTTAATGATCTTAGGAAATTATTGAAAAAGCAGAATGATCCTGCTATGCTTCCATTGGAATGTCATTATCTGAATAAAACAGCTCTGGTATCTGTGGTAGGTCAACAACCTGCAGCAGTTAAACATTTCACATTAAAAAGAAAGCCTAAAAGTGCAGCTTTAAGAGCAGAATTGTTACAAAAGAGTAGAGATACTTCAAGTAATTTAAAAAAGAGTACAGCTCCTACTGTACCGGTACGAAGTAGAGGAATGCCAAGAAAAATGACAGACACAAGTAAGAGAACTGTGCAGAGGAGGTTTTAAATGCGTTAAGGTTGCTTAGTACAGTAAGACCTGTTTTTATGCGGTAGATAGATGCCGTATAAAAGAAATTGCACAAAAAATAATATTTGTAATAAATGAATGCTTAAATGAGACACTTGCCTTGTAGAGTACATACTCAGTGAACACAAAACGTTAATATGACGTACGATTTACGTCATTTTTCAAAAATGTGTTAACTGGGAGGTTATTTTTGATTAACCACTTGGACTGGCAAGAAATTCTCTGACACGTTTCAAAACGGTTCAGTGTAACTCGCTGGGAAGTGTCACGCAGTGTTTCTGAGAGAAATCTGAAGTAGATTAATATTTTTTGAAAAATGACGTAAATCGTACGTTATATTAACGTTTTGTGTTCACTGGGTATGTATACTAAAATAGAACATTACAACTGTTCCAATATTATTAGAATTTATTACCACATAAAAAAGAAACTGCACAAAAACAGGTTTTACTGTATAAATATTTTATTATTATTATTATTATTATTATTATTATTATTATTGTTATATTACAGCACCCCTCAAAGGTATTCCTAGCAGAGCTCCAACGACTGGATTTCGTTCTCCTTCTCTTACAAATTCATCATTATCCAGCAGAACTCCTATTAGTAATAGAAATCGTAAAGACGGTGGTATTAAATTGCTAGATATTAATGAACAACCTCTTGGATACGCTCAAGCTAAAAAGAGAAAGCGAATGATGGAGTTAGAAGAACAACAGAAGAAGGTTGTAGAAGCTCAAGCAGCTGCAGCAGCTGCAGCTTCAGCGAATACAACTACAGTAGAAACTCCAGCAACGCCAGAATATGCTCAAGGATTAGCAGCGATTAATCCACCTTCCACTCCAGTTACACCAGTATCCACTGTCCAATCTTATGTGGCTCCTACCACTCCAAGTGGAGTTACACCTACGACAACGTCGCAAACTCGTAAGAATTTTGTTATGTGTTTATAGTTTGTATTAAAATTTTATTGTATATGTAATAATAAGTTTTAAATTTGCAGCTACTACACCGTCTACACCTACAGTGCCAAGTACCGTATCACCAGTTACAACGCCAACAGTTATATCTCCTGTAGAAAGTACACCTGTTGGTATGCAAACTGTTAGATCACAGCAGACAATTACACAGATCCGTATACAAACATCCCCACAACCTGTTAATGCAGCAGCAAATACGAGAAAGGGCTTGTCACTAACGGTACAGTTTTATTCAAAGATATATACAGGAAATATGTGTTTTAAATTGTTCATTTATTTAATAGGTTTTTTCATTTACAGAGAGAACAAATGTTGGAAGCTCAAGAAATGTTTAGAACGGCTAATAAAGTAACTAGACCAGAAAAGGCATTGATTTTAGGATTTATGGCTGGTTCTAGAGGTATATAACATTTTAAATGTATTAATTAATTTAAACAAAAAAAAAATGATTAACACGTTCGCGACGGGGTGTACCACCGGTGGTACATACAGAATTGTCCCATCGGGCGGGATGAGCCACCGGTGGTACATTCCCTGCAACGCTTACGAACATTCCTTGCAATGTCCGGATATCTGTTTATAAAATGAACGTTGCTATCCTTTATTTGCCTTATTGATATTTCTTTAGTTATTAACAGTTTATCAATAATTTTTTCCTTAAATTTGAGAATGCTCATTTGATCACTACCCCATGTTTTATGTATGTAATATGCATTTACTATTACTGTCCCGCAAAGTAGCTGTATTGCGATCTTTCTATACCATATACCCGCCCGATGGGATCGAGCATGAAAAACAAGCCCGCCCCACGGTGCGGCCAGTGAATTCAGGCCCTGTCGCGAACGTGTTAAACAGATAATTAATTGATAAAAATAATAAATTAAATGAATTAACATTTTTCAACAGATAATCCTTGCCCTAAATTGGGTAACATAGTAACGGTAATGTTATCGGAGAATATAGAAGAGGTTTCTCAATCAGATGGTTCAACAGTACCGATGTTAGTTGAGACACACTTCCAAATGAATTACACGAATGGCGAATGGAAGAGGATAAAAAAAAATCGAAGAGTTGTAACAGAAGAGTCTACCTCAACAGCAGCTCCTACTCCTAATCCAACTGCTACAGCTTCCAATTAGAAAAATTAAATAAAAGAAGAAATCTATATATATATACGTGTAAAAAAAAAAAAGAAATTATCGCAATCTGAAATAATCCAGAATCTTTTTTAAAGTAATCTTGTATATTATGGCCAATTGAGAACGACGCACACAATTTGGTCGTACCGATTTTTAAAGATTTTTTAGTTAAATATGATGTTCATTATCTCATTTGCGTTTTCGTAATGTATTTAAAAAAATCATGAAAAATTTTTTAATAAGGTCATTAAGATTTTATCCTTGATAATCATGATCAAATCATAATATTGACAATGAATTAGTTAATATGAATTTTAAAATGAAACTAACAATAGTAAAGTAATAAAGAATATACTTAGTTTATATCTTTTGAATTGTAAAATGAATCATTAACAAATGATGGAAGAAGTTATTTAGAAAAGCTGGTGCTAATACATCTTTGTTTTTTTTTTCTACGGATGTTTAAGTTATTAAATAATCAAAGATACAAAATCAATTATTCAAAATTATTTAACAAATGTGTTTATAAAGAAATTTAATGGTTATAGCTAATATTGTGGTATGTACATTACTATTATATATTTGCACATTAAACAGAGATTAATATAAGACTTAAATAATTGTTATTTGAATAAAATATTATTAGATTAATAAATTTTATTGTAATATGTATTTTACTTGTATTAGGAAAAGATTATTATTTTTTTTTCAATTCTTTTAGTTTTCTTTAATTCTTGTCTGACAATTATATTAGGTCATTTCAAAAGTTTCTTTAAATAAAAAGAAATTAACTTTTGGGATGACTTGATATACATGTTTAAATATTTTACATATATTTTACATATATTTTACATATAAACTTATAGCATACGCTGACGACGCAGTGCTAATAGCCGAAGACGAGGACAACCTGCACAGATTGCTGTACAGATTTGAAACAACAGCCAAAAAATTTAATCTCAACATTTCTGTACATAAGACAAAGCCGCTCACAATATCTAAAGAGCCAAGAAGATGCAAACTTGCAGTTAATGGACTTAGCGTCGAACAGGTGATGAAATTCCGCTACTTAGGAGTCAATATAACTAGCAGTAAGAACATCATAGAAGAAGTACGAGCTCAAACAAGGAAAGCAGCAATAGTAT
>JACGTP010001209.1:0-12047 GCA_023678845.1 Mischocyttarus mexicanus
ATGTGGGGGTGCGAGGGTTAATTCGATAATTGCAATATTCCGTAGAAAGTAATTACCACCTATCCGCGAATGCAAATCCCTTGATATCTCGCCGCAATCAAGAATTTTAGGTACCCTCGTAAACTTTTCGTATCATCCTCCCACGAAAGAAAAAAATAAAGGGGGGAGTGAGGGGGTACGATGAGCTTCTTCTAAGCTAACAGAAGGACAGTTACATCCAACCACAAAAAGATTCGCAATAGTAAGGAAATTTCTAGATGCACCCAATATAAAAAGACTCATACGAATGTAATAGAACCAGGGGAAAAAACATAATAATAATAATAATATTAAAATATGAATGTTATACGATCTAAGAGAAGAGTCAAATATTATATAATATAACGCTTCTTCATTGTGCACTCGAAGCCCACCAAATTCTCTCTTTTTAACGGACACGTGGCTATAAGGTTTTGGTGTCGAGTCACGAATCGTTCTTCCGGAACGAAAACACTGTTAGATTCTGAAATATTTTTTACCTAACTTCCGAGGTAGAGTTCAAATAATATTATATGGTACTATTGGTAGAGTTCAAATAATACTATGATTTCTAAATACAACGTTTAACGTTATTGATCAAAGATATGATAGTTGGTGAGTATGATAATCGTAATTGTAAGTTAATCAGAAATGTTTGATGAAAATAATTTTGGAAAATAGAGAATGGGAGAATGAGAGAATGAGAGAATGAGAGAGATAGAGAATGAAAAGGAGAAAAAGAGAGAGAGAGAGAGAGAGAATCGAGTTGATTCGGTCGGTCGCCCAGACGAAGGCTAAAAAGAGGGGAGAAGCACGCGTCGGCCACGCTCCCCGTGCACACACCTGGGGCCAGTTGGCTAGCGAGAGGAGAGACGAGACTCCCCCCCCCCTTTCCATTCTAGGCACAACCAATGTCCAATTATTAACAAATTATGATCGCGAAATTGGACATCTTCCGGAAATACGGGAACGAGCGTTCAAAGTATCTCCGCCGATCGTGTCGAAAACTCGCACTGTCGGTGCAGGGAGGAACGAAAAATAAAAAGAAAAAAAAAGAAAAAAAAAAGGGAAAGCACGAGCCCCGGAATATATATTGTTAGAACGTGTTGGTGTAACCCACGAGTGGAACTATGACGACACGCGACCGATATTTCGAGAAATATCAATCACAATTACGTTGACTTTTTTCCAAAAAAAGTGTGTGTCAACCAAATTTACGCGTTTTCTATAATATATTGCGCGCAATTTTTTTACACGGGTTGAAAAACAATACGACGCACGTTTTTTTGGTTGGGGGGATACACTTTTCATGAAAATTGCGAATTTCCATTTGCTAATAAACGCGTAATACTAAAAATGTTAAAATATGTATTGTTTTATTAGGAAAATTTGTACTTTAAGAGAACTCTTACGACATTTAAAAAAAGAGGAAGATAAAATAAAATCATTCGAGCGAATGTCCCCTTTCAATGTAGGCTTGAAACTCGATTGAACGTAGTTCCTCTTATATGATGAGAGGCTTCGCCAATGTTGCATAATCATTTTGCCAAAACGTTCCTTCGTTTATTTTACAATAAACAAGAAAAGAGGAAGATTAATATTAATTTGTACTCTCTTGTAAGTATAAACAAGAGAATGCCGACAGGAAAGGTAAAAATCTAAACTCGAGCATTCCTCTCGTCGTAGATTAAAGTCGCATTAACTGAATGTCAAATGTGGGAAATAAAAAAGAACGGTCTTCCGGTCCATTAGTTACGACGTGCAGTTACATTTTACGACACGTAGATCAGAAGGAAAAGCTAGATTTTTCTTCCCAATTTTGCGCTTCTTCAATTATAGAGGACAATTACCTTTCGAAGATTCGTAGTAATTTACAAATGCGGTTGAACATAAAAAAAAATTATATATACCCTAAAATATTATGTACAAGTATAAGTAAAGGAAAGAAAAAAGGGAAAATCGTAATAATTTCGACAATGACTTTCACTATGGATGCAACTTTTATGATTATTGGGATGCAATATGCATTAAACGCGAAGATTGAAGATTTCAATGAAAAAAATGATTCCAATGCTTTTGACAGAGAAAAAAAAAAGGATAATGCGTTCTCGTTTGAAGGATCAATCGCTGCCGAATCGATGAATACAAGTAATAAAAAAAAAAAAGATAAAAATCGGATGGGATAGGTCTCATATATGAAGATATTAACGAAACCTCGTTCGGTCTCGCCATAAAACGTGCAAAAAAAAGGAGTAACGAATCGGTGCCGGTTTTGGCGCTCTCTAAGACGCCTTGAAATTCGGCGATCGTGCGCCTGATAACCCGGTTAACCCTACCAGCCCGTTATTATAATATTTGCCGAGCCGAAATATAGTAATTGCTTATTTGTTCGAGCCCAATTACCGCGTGGCCCGCGCACGCCCATGGATTCTCTCTTCTACGCGGTACCTAGTGTACCTTTACGTGTTCCCTTCAACTATACAGGGTGATTCTAATTGAACTGGGACAAACTAGCTTTATAATGTTTTATCTTAAACAAATACTAAGAGATAAGTGTGTTGTACAATTTTTTATGAAATTTCATTTTTTCCTATACAATTATTTGTTTTTTATATGAATCCAAATATACCTACGAGATTTAAAAATACACTGTGTGGTTTTTAAACGCTATCATATTTTTTCTTTTTTTTTTTTTCTTACATCAATTGATTAATTCATTAATTCCATACATAAAAATATTATATAAGTATATATAAAGTAAAATTGTCGAAAAATATTAATACTTCATGAAATATTGTAAAAAAAAATCTATATCCGTAGATTTTAAGATTATTTTTTTATTAATTCCTTTGCAGTCATCGAAATCACCCTATATACCTATCCAATACTCGCTCGAATTAACCACCACCCACTTTTACAACTTCCACCTATATATTCCTTCTTTCCCTTCCTTTCTCCATTCCCTTTCCTTTTCTTTCTCGGTTCCTTCCTCCTTTCCTTCCTTTTTTTCTTTTTTTTTTTCCTTATTTTTCATCCACCTACCTACCTGTCCGTTTACTCCCGCCCTCACCGACGACTTGCCGTAACGATTAGGTTCGAACAATCAGATACAGCCGGATCGGCACGTAATGTCTATTATTGCGTTCGACGTCAAAATAACGACGCGTTAGTTTGAATGTTTCAGCGATATTCGACGTTTCCATGACGGCGGAACGTGCTAAAGCTTGATTTTCTTTCTTTTGCGAATTATCTGGTTTAACCCAGGAGAAAGATATGAAGAAAGAAATAAAGAAAGAAATAAAGAAAGAAATAAAGACAGATAATCCAATCGTACAAGAAGAACGACTACTTTCTTTTTTTTCTACTTCTTTTAAAAATTCCTTTTTTTTTTTATTAAACGAACCACAATATAGATGTTTAATAAAACTGTTCTACATTTTCGGTTCGTATCTTCTTTTTCTTCTTCTTCTTCTATTTCGCAGACACAAAGTTTTCATAGAATCATCATATATGGTATGTCACTTATTATTCACTGATCACCAATTGTGTGTATTCATGATATAAAAATGATTAAAATGCAATTCACAGTAATACATTGTAAGATCATAATCCTTTGAAAATAAATGTACCCTGCATTTCTTAAACTTAGAAATGCATTATGATCTCACTTCATAAAATTGATTTAATTCAGAGAAAATATTAAATGTCCTTACATTTAGTCCATTCAAGGTTTCCATAGTTTTAACAAACCATCTTCGCTATACGAACATAGTAAGTTCTGATGAGGATGATGAGCTAAACCGATCACGTCTTTATCGTGTACCTAAAAATCGTAGAAAATCAACAAAAGCGTTAGAAATAAAAATGTGATTGTTAAAGAATTTTTTTTTTTATTTTATAATATAAATTACTCACATTGAGAGTTCTTTCTAACTTGCCGGATGATGTAGAAAAACAATAAAGTACGAGATCTTCGCCAACGCAGTAAATAAATTCACCGCGTGGACTTACGACCGTGCATACGAAGTCACCACCTTCTCGTTTACCGCTGGAAAATGATCTTACTATTTGCCCTTGCATATTCATAATAACCACGGTATTAGATCTATTGCAAACAACAAAATGTTCTGGATTTCTTGGAAGAGGATGTACACTGTTAACTGTTAAATCGGCAGCCCCCAAAGACTTGTAAGTTCCTATGCACTCTGTTGTCTTTAAACTCCAAACCTTTACGGTACCATCCGAGGAAGCACTATTAAATCAAAATAATTAATTAGTATATATGTGTATAATAAATACCAAGAAGAATTATATATTATCAATATGATTTAATACCTAATAACATTATGACCGTCAGGCGCGAACACAACCTCATTGACAAATGAAGTATGTCCTCGAAATTCTTTAAGAGTTTTACCAGATTTCAATCCATGTATTCTAAAAATAAATAAAATAGATTTATTAGTGCATTTAATGTAAAATAAATTCTAATATTAATGTTTGAGATATTAAACTTGTTTAGGGTTTACCTTATAGTGGTGTCAAATGAAGCTGACAAAATCTGGCTATTGTCTCTGCTAAATTGTAAACAAGTAACCCCTTTTGAATGTGCTTTTTCAAATCTCCTTAAACATTGACCACTTTGTACTCTCCATACTTTAATCTTTCCATCTTGACCACCTCCCGCTAACATTTCACTGTCACGACTAAACGACATTGATAAAACAGCTTGTTCCATCATCATAAAATTATCTTGAGCTTGATATTTCAAATCTTTTCTTATTTTCCCCGTCGTGAAATTCCAAACTTCGATAAAACCATCTACAGAACCAGTGACCAAATATTGACCGTCTGGTGAAAAGCGTGCGCATTCTACGTGTGATTTTTGTCCAAACTTGATTTGCTTCGATAACTGTGTAGGATATTTTTCATCCTCTTGATCTCTTACTGCTGCTTTTCCTCTAAACAAATCTATCGTTGTGCCTGGTGGTAATAAACCTTGATGTTGTTGCCATTTTAATGCTTGACCTAAAAGAGCTAACAATCTGCTGGAAGGTACTACAGAAACTTCTCCCGCAAGGGCAGTAGCTATATATGCTCTTCTTTTTTCTTTTGTACTTCCATCTGGATAAGCCTCGCGTGGATCAAAATATGAACGAGCAAGCAGATTCTCTGTATAATGAAAATTAAAATATTACTCAAAGAGCTTATACGTTAGAGAAGAAAGAAATATATATTATTGCTTTACCTAGATGTATGTATCTCTCAGGTTCTTGTTGTTTCATCATAATCATAGGATCTGTTTGTCTTAACAAAGAACGGGCCGCTCCCAATTCCCTTAATTCGATTAATTCTAAAACAACCTTTCATACAAACACACCAAGTGAGATTATTTATTTATATAAATACATTTACAGAAAAAAATAACATACCTGCTCGTACAAATCTATAAGCTTTTTATCAGGTAGTTTCAATGATTGTATAGCTTTAAGCACTGTATCCCAGTGACCATTATTTATGTCAGCCACAAATCCATCTACACTGTCCACTGTATTAAGCGATACTCCTGTCTCCTCCTGTTTCATTAAAATCGTATATAAATATATAAATAAAACAACTAAAATCCAAATAAATAAATATATTAAATCAAATACCTGTAGGGTTTGTAATGTTTTTACAAGATTTGATTCCTTCAAGTATTGTTGTATCAAACGAATAACACTGAAAATAAATATGATATAATATATTTATTCACGTGATAATAAATAATACCAACAATTATAAATATATTACTTACTCGGCAGATTCTATTTCAATAGACATTGTATATTTGTAAAATAATTAACATTAAAACAGATTGTTTTTGGTTATGTTATGCCAATAAAACACTAAGAGCATTCAATCATAAATGTAGTCTTTATGATCAAATGGTAAAGTAGAGAGATAAACCAGATTACTGTTTAAAGGTCTATTCTGATTGGATTACACTGTTCCTGAAAAAACTCTATGTTATACTAAACGCACTATATAAAGTTAACATTTTTAATGTGCGATAAAATATCATGGAAATCAAGTTTCTTCTTAGTAGTATCATGTTAGATATTGTCCAAAAAATATTTGCAGTTTGTTCAAAATAAATAAATGGCAAAAACCATATGGACTTATTATATATAACCTATTATAATATTTATATTATAATAAAAAGATCATTATGTAAATAAACGATCGTCAAAAGAGATAAATTAATAATTATTATTTAAATTCTATAAAAAAGGAAGAGAAGGAATAAAATTTACAAATTTATATAAAATAAATTGAACCTGAATAAAATAATTCGATAGATTAGAAATCAAGATTAATTATTGTGACTTACTTCACGTATTTACTATTATGAGGTGTATATGTCGCATATACACCAAACGCATTTAGATCTATCTTTATAATAATTTGGAATAAAATTTATATAATGTTTTTGACACGTATGATTAAATGTCGTGTACTTCATGCACCTTATCAATCTATAATATTCTTCAGGTACGATGATAACAAACGTACATGAACAACACATATATAAGTACATACACATAGATAGATGCATCAACATTACCCATCTACACCATTTTGTCGTTCGCATATAACCCATATGAGTAATCATTAAGTTATTTCATATTTCATAAATTTTGTCATGTTCTGTCTTCATTATAATTATTTGTGTTAATATTTTTGAGTGAATGTTAAGAGCATAATTTTAAAGAAGAAAAATTTTAATTAATCGATTATATAAATGAAATTAAACAATAATTATCAATCGTTTTAATAGATATATGATTGATTATTCAAATTTGTTGTTATTCAAATAAAACAATTATCTTGCATACGGTCGTTTATTTATACATTTCTCTTTATATTATGATCGTTTTAAATAATTAATATAATATAATTCTTAAACACACAACTGCTTTTGCTTTTAATATTCTACAAAATACCTTTAAATAATAATTGCAATAATGATGTTGTCCCCTGATGATCCAACTAACAATAAGGAGACATTGCCAATGGAGATTAGCGTTTCTGAGTAAGAAATCTCATATAATGAAATTATTTATTAATTCTATTATAAACAAACAAAATATAGATATGTGGAGTGTATTGCAGTAAAATATTGTATTTTCTCTTCTTTTTTTTTTGCTCTATTTTTATTTGCAATTTTAACATATACTTTATCTATTATTTTTAGAAATAATTCACCACAACATAAAGCTTCATCGTTATTGTCAAATATGTCAACTATACCAGTAGACGATTATATTGAAAAACGATATGAAATTAACAAATCACCAAACGATAAAAGATCATATAGAGGATTATTATTGTCTAATCATATGAAAGTAGTATTAATAAGTGATCCAACTACTGATAAAAGTGCGGCAGCTATGGACGTTCATATTGGTAACAATCATAATTAGTATTAATCATAATTTGTATGAATTCATTATTTCTATGTACATATAAAACACAATTAAATTTTTTATTTAAAGGTTACATGAGCGATCCTGACGATTTACCAGGCCTAGCTCATTTTTGTGAACATATGTTATTTCTGGGTACAGAGAAATATCCTACAGAAAATGAATATAATGTGTTTCTATCTCAAAATGGTGGTACAAGTAATGCCATTACTTGTATGGATCAAACTCTTTATTATTTCAATGTTACTCCAGATAAATTAAAAGATGCATTAGATCGTTTCGCTCAATTCTTTTTGAAACCATTATTTACCGAATCTATGACAGAATTAGAAATTAATGCAATCAATTCTGAAAATGAAAAAAATTTAAATAATGATATATGGCGCATTCGTCAAGTTGACAAATCATCGGCCAAATCTAGCCATCCGTACTCTAAGTTTAGTACTGGTAATAAAGAAACATTAGGTACTTTACCAAAAGAGAAAGGTATAAATGTTAGAGAAGCATTACTTGAGTTTCATAACAAGTATTATTCTGCCAATATTATGTCTTTATGTATTCTTGGAAAAGGTATGTAAATATGATATAATATAATATTATTTCTACTAGTAAAAATAGTCTATTAAGTATAGTAATAGTTCACTGTATAGATAATTTTATTTGTTTTATAATTATCTATACAGTGAACAACTGCCATCATAAATATGTTAAGTTACATATTTTTTTCAATATCAACGTAATTTAAAATTTATTAATTAGAGAGCTTGGACGAACTTGAAAGGATAGTTGTGAATCTGTTTTCTGAAGTAAAAAATAAAGAAGTAGAACTACCGGTGTGGTCTAGTGAACCTTATGACGATGCAGATCTTGGAACTATATGGTACATTGTACCGATAAAAGATACACGAAGTTTAAATATATTATTTCCTATTCCTGATTTGCGAGAACATTATAAGGCTTCGGTAATTAAAATATTTACTTTAATACGTTCCTATTCCTGTGATTATATTTTTCTAATTTATTTTTATTTTTCAGCCAACACATTATATATCGCATTTATTAGGACACGAAGGAGTAGGTTCTTTACTTTCAGCTCTTAAAGCAGAAAATTGGAGCAATTCTTTGGTAGCAGGTAGATCGTCATCTCCCAAAGGATTCAGCTTTTTTCAAATTTCTGCTGATTTAACTATGGAAGGTATTTTACATATTGAGGATATTATCACCCTAACATTTCAATATATCAATATGCTTAAGAAAGAAGGACCAATTAAATGGATTTATGAGGTACAAGACAAAAAAGCACATTTACTTATATTATATTTTATATATCATTTCTAACTTGACTATAAGATATGTATATATGTATGTATATATATATCTTTATTTGCAGGAATATAGAAATATTGGTAATATGAATTTTCGATTTAAAGAGAAAACTTCACCACAATCATATGTGAGTTCGATAGCACAGGGATTACACCTGTATGATATGGAAGATGTTTTAACTGGAGAACATCTTTTCTCAGAATGGAATCCTGAGTTAATTAATCAAGTAATGGAATATCTAATACCACAAAATATTAGAGTACATGTAGTTGGAAAACAATTTGAAGATAGTGCTGATCAGACAGAAAAATGGTATGGAACCAAATTTGCAAAGATAAAAGCATCGCCAAATATGATTAAACGATTTCTAAATTGTCCGCCCAACTCAAGTCTAAAATTACCATCTGAAAATGAGTTTATACCAACCATATTTGATCTAAAAGAATTACCACCAGACGTACGTGAATAATATTGATTTTTTTTTCCTTTTTTCTTTTTTTTTATATAAGTAAATATGATTATATATATATTGTATTATATAATAATTCGTTTTTAATTTTAGTCTAACAAATATCCTATAATTATAGAGGATACACCATATTTAAGGGTGTGGTTTAAACAGGATGATGAATATTTAGTACCAAAAGCTAATATTATGTTTAATTTTGTAAGGTATAATATACATTTTCTTACATACAAAATAATATTATCTTATAGAAATTGATATTAACGTTTTTATATAACTTTTTATGTTTAATCCACAGTCCAATCGCATATTTAGATCCAGTCAATAGCAATTCATGTTTAATGTTCGTTCAATTAGTTCGTGATTCTCTGACTGAGTATGCATACACCGCACAATTAGCTGGTCTATCATGGGAAATAAGCAACAGTAAATACGGAATTGTAGTAAGAGAACTAATTTATTCATTATTTCAATTTTCTTTGAAGTATATTATTTAAAAATACTTACATTCACACGCATAAAAGTCTAATTTCTTATTATTAGTATATTATTAGTTTTATATATCATCACATAAAAGGTTTATTTTCTTATAACAACGTAATAAAACTAGGTAGTCATTTTGCATAATTTGAATTTAAATGTATTTTTTTTTACATTGATTTTAGAAGTATAATTATAATTTAAAAATTCTCTATGTTTCTTCTGTAACATAAACAAACATTTAGTTAAAATAAGATAAAAAAATTTAATTAATATTTTTTCAAAAGTAAAAGTATATACAGGGTGTCCTATAACATCCTATGTATATATATATATATTTCTTTTTTTTGTCTTCATTGTACTAATTCACAAACATAAAGAATATATATTCTTTTCGAAATATTTTTACTATATGGGTTCTCTTACAGAAGAAAAATTAGAAATTAAAAGAATAATTTATTTTTAAATAATGAAGATAAATATCTTCATCCACGATTGACTTTAAAAAGAATAACAATATATGCTCAATCAGAGTCATCACTAACTATGTCCTCAGCTCTTTATTGGAGGCTATGACCACAAAATAAGTGTCCTGTTAACCAAGATTATAAGCAATATGGTCCACTTCACATTTAACACAGATCGATTTGAAATTTTGAAAGAAAACGTATGTTTAATAGTGCATATTGTAATAACATTAATCGCAATATGTCAATTTGTGTAATAATTTGCTAATTTTAGTATATTCGAGAATTAAAAAATTTTAAAGCTGAACAACCGTATCAGCATGCAGTGTATTACCTTGCTGCTTTATTAGCCGAGCAAGTATGGATGAAAGATGAATTATTACAAGCAAGTTCTCGTAAGTTCATATTTTTTAATTATTTTATTAAAAATTTGCCATTTTAATTCTATGTTTTTGTGTATCTTAATCTATTGTTTGTTATAATATATATATATATATTTTTTCTCAGATATAACAATTAAACAATTAAGTACGTTCTTAACATTTTTCTTAAATAATTTACACATAGAGTGTTTGGTACATGGTAATTTAACGAAATCAGAAGCCATTGATTTGGCTCACATAGTTGAATCAAAATTAATAAAAAATCTACCAAGTTCAATATCACTTTTACCAAGGCAATTGTTGGTCAGACGTGAAGTTCAATTAGAAGCTGGTAATATACAATGCATCACATCTGAGATTTAATGAAAATATTAATTTGATCACGTTATATTTTCTATTTGTAGGGAATCACTTCTTATTCGAAATAGAAAATAAATATCACAAGGGTTCTTGTACTGAAATATATTACCAAAGTGGTATGCAAGCAACAGAATCGAACATGTTGATTGAACTTTTGGGACAAATCATTTCAGAACCATGTTTCAATATTTTAAGAACTAAAGAACAGCTGGGATACATTGTATTTGCTGGTGTAAGAAGGTCAAATGGTGTACAGGGCATGAGAGTTATTGTTCAAAGTACAAAACATCCTAAAATTGTAGAAAAAAGAGTTGATGAATTCATGAATACCATGTTGGTAAGCTAAAGATGGTGAAAATACTATTTTTCCATTCTATTATTTCTCTTAACATCTTAACATCTTTGTTTCATGCAGATCAGTAATAATAACTGATAACATGAAATAAACTTTGAGAAATACTATCGGTCAACAATGTGTTAATTATTTTATCTAATTCTTCAATAATATTTTTAAACTATGCTTATTTTTATTGAAATATAGAGTACTATAACGACCATGTCAGATGAGGAATTCAATGCACACAAGGAATCGTTAGCGGATCAACGTTTAGAAAAACCTAAAAGGTTGAATTCTTTGAGCGATGAGTTTTGGATGGAAATAAAATCGCAACAATATAATTTTGCTCACTTAGAAACTGAAATTCCATATTTAAGGACCATAACAAAAGAACAATTGTTAACATTTTTCAAGGTATTTATAATTATTTAAAAAAAGAAAAAAAATCATCTATATATTATTAAACGATTTAATAATCTATATTTTCAGAACCTTGTTTTCGATGAAAAACGAAGTAAGTTTAGTGTTCATATAATTTCTACGGCAGATGGAGGCGCAGGATTACAAACAGAAAATTTCGAAGAGAATAAAGTTGAATCTTTAAGTAATTTGCCTACCACCCCAATCATAAAAGTTGATGATATTGTAGCATTTAAAAATACCCAACATTTATACCCACGATTTAAACCATGCGTTGATTTACCTACAAAGGGTAATTGCTCATCTAAATTGTAAAAAATG
>JACGTP010001211.1:0-12036 GCA_023678845.1 Mischocyttarus mexicanus
AGAGAGAGAGAGAGAAATATGAAAAACTAAAGTTTCTGTCTAATAGAAAGCAAAAGAGAGAGAGAGAGAGAGAGAGAGAGAGAGAGAGAATAATCCTTCTACTCTTCGCAATTATTAGTCATGCTTCTCGTAGAATCCCTTTTATGGTTCTATAAATCGAAGATTATCATTGTTCATTGTACAAACAATAGTCTTTAAGGTTCGATCTTCTGAACTATAATATCTATGAAAGTATTCTTGTGATGAGACTTAGAGAGAGAGAGAAAGAGAGAGAAAAAATACTTGAAATATCTCTGAAGATGCTTCTATCTTCTTTCTTTCCCTTTCTCTTTCTATTTTTCCTTCCTTCTTTCTTTCTTTCTTTCTGTATCTTGGAAAAGGAGAACTTCAAATGCAAAACTTTTAACAATACTTCCACGAACAGAACGATTTCAGACTAAGTTTGCAAAAGGATGGTGCAATAACCTCGGAAATGAGCCAAAGATTCTTACTTATGATACTCATTGATTCCGGCCATTAATATTTATAGCTTTTATGTGGTCGATACTTTTTTTTTCTCCTTCCTCTTCTTCTTCTTCTTCTTCTTCTTCTTTTTCTTCTTGCTTTACATTTATCTCATTCTCATTTTTCTTTTTTGGATTGTATCTCATTTCTACCGTTGTAATTTTTATTCATAATAAGATAGAACGTTTAATGGTAATTATAATACAATCGTGATAATAAATTATTGATATTTTTAAGTTTCTTCTAAATTCTTTTGTTTTTTTTTGTATTAGAAAATATAAGAAATATATAAAAATTATTAAAATATAAAAATTAATTCTTTTTAAAATTATATTTATAGATTTTATATGATCAATATCTTACTTTATATTTTTTATTTACATTTTCAATCAATTTAATTAAGAAATAAATTGATTGGAAAGAAAAAAGAAATGGAAACAGAGTTTTGCTGATATTAACAATTTCTTTAATGAGACCTTTTATAATATAATTATTTTTTTTCCTTTTTTATTATTAATATTATAATAAAAAAAAAAAACAAATTCAATGAATACTCCAATCAACCGTTTCTCATTCGTCTCTCTCTTCCTTTTTCATTATTTCTTTTTCTTTATGTTATCCAAGGTATTTCATAGGAAATATATATAGAAAGAAATCGTTTGAACGTAAACCGAGTGCAAAAGGTATAAAAATAAAAATAAAAAGAAATAAAAAGTGTGTAAAAGAGAGAAAGAGAGAGGGAAAGAGAGAGTAAAAATGGAAAAGGAAGAATGAAAGAAAATCAAATTTAAGTTCAATCGCCATGACTCGACATTGACTTTCGAGTGGTGGAAAAGAGTCTTCTCTGTTGAAAATGTCTAAAAAGGAAAAGAAATAGTAAAAGAAAGTGTGAGAAAGAGAGAGAAAGAAAGATGGAAAAAGATGGATGAAATAAAAAAGAAGAAAGGAACGGAAAAAGCAAAAATAAGAGAAATATAAAGATAATGTCAAGAAGAGAATGATTAAAATGAGAAAGGAAAACAAAAAATTGAAAATTAGGGTAAAGAAAAAGGAGAAGAAATATGAGAAAACTAAAAAGCATAGGATAATGCAAAGAAGAATTGAAGTAAAAGAGAAAGAGAAATATGCAAATAAGTTAATGAGGATACAAAGAAGAAGAAGAAGAAGAAATAAGAGAAAGACAGGAAATAGAAGTTGAATTAGAAATAAAATGAGGAGGTTGAAGGGGGGAGGGGTGATAAGATCGAAGAAAGAATAAGAAAACATAGAAGAAAATGAAAAGAGGGTGAAAGAAAATGGTGAAGGTAGGGAAAAAAAAATAAATGTAAGAAAGAGAAAGAGAGGAGGTTGAGAAGTAACAAAAAAAAAAAGAAAAGGTACGGAAAGAAAATGAGGAAGAGTACGATGGAGGTGTAAGGCAACGGGGAAGGGGAGGGGGGTCTGGTTGTAAAGGAAGTTGAGGAGGAACCGATTCGTAGAATTGCAAGGACTCTGAATGGTTAGAAGAGACAGGCGGAGGAATGTCTGCGGTACCGGCTGCGGAAACGTAATTTCTCGCTACGTTGCAGTCGGTAGACCTTCTTCCTCCTGGCATCACTTTCCGCCTCCGTCCATCCGAGCTTTCACGTTTTCCTCATTCCCTACACCCCCCCCCCCCCCTCTTCCTTCTTCTCACTCTCTCTCTCTCTCTTTGTCTCACTTGTGGTCCTTATTCTGTTTCTACACTCTGTTCGAGCACGGATGGACGCATAGAGAATTCGTCCTCTGGTTTTACACCTTTGCAAAACGTACACACACGCACACATACACACATATGTATATGTGTGTACGTACATACATTGCTGGAAAATGTAACACTGCCTTCTGCATTTAATATGAGAGAAACTTCATTTCCTTTTTCTTTTTTTCTCTCTTTTTTCTTTCCTTTTCTTTTTATGGTTTTGTATGTACTTTACAAACTTACTGTGCTTTAAATCATTTATAAATGTTAGTTTATTAAAGAATACCACAAATTTACGTATTTATGTATATGTTATATACGATTTGTACTATTTATATATGCATTACATTATTTATGTAATACGTGCGAGTAAATTTTCTTTTCTTTTTTTGTACTTTTTATATTTTTTATTCACGTTTGTTCTCTTTCTTTTTCTCTCTATCTCTCTCTTACTGTACTTTAAGTCATTTATAATATAAATATATATTCGTTTTATTATACAATTGAAAATTAACGTATTTATATACGTTTTATATTATTCATGAACACGAGTATTCAATATAATAATCGTACGAAATATTTGAATCATTCTAGGATTCTTTTAAGTTTGTATAATACCAACATAGTCTATCACCATCTGTCCTTTATTCTTCATAGCTAAAAAAGAACTTTGGAATTGACCTTCGTTCGAGTTCGTGAAGCAAAAGATAGAACGGGAAAAGAAAACGCTTAAATCTTTCATGGACCATTTCATTCGAGAGGGATGACGTCCACGACCTTTACGAGCTCGTATGGCACGTCCTGACTTAAGGGTGAGAGGTCACAACCGGTAATTGCTCACCTCTCCTTCTCTTCCTTTTCTATCCTTAACCTCTCCACCACCCTCTCCTGTCTCCTCCTAACCACCCTCGGCCCCCTTCATCCCTGTTTCTCCCGCATTACACCGACGAAGCAACACGCTGCTGTCTTATTTATCGAACGAACCCTCTACAGCTAGTTCGTGATTTGCTCAGGTTAAATTTATTATCTCTTTGAATCACCCTAACGAATTTTCCTTTCCTTTTTTTTGGTATTTTATTTTTTATTTTTTATTTTTTAATATTTTTAGAAAGAGAATATTTCACTGGTAATAATCGATAATTGTTTTACGCGTAGGATTACGATATTGGACGAATGAATTACTTTTTGTTCTTATTTTTATTTACATTTTATTTCCTTTTTTGTGAAACATTCGATCATAATTAATCGAGAATTGTATTATAACAGTAGGATCGATGCTTTTAAATGAATTATTTCCTTTTCATCGATATTTTATTGTTTTTTTTTTCTTTTTTTTTCTTTTTTCAACATATTTCAATACATTTTATTGGGTGATAATTATGTATCGATGATACGTAACGGATACTACTCTTTCTAATGGATAAATTTTATTTACTTCGTCAATTTGTTTTTCATTTTTTTTTCTATTTTTTCATTGCACTTTATTTTATTTTATTTTATTTTATTTACGTTTTTCTCTTTTCATTCATTAATTCGCTAAAAATGTATTTTAAATTGTTACTAAAACGATCGAATATCAATCTTCAACAATTTCATACACATCGATTTTATTTATATAGACGTACATTATTTTTATATTAAATTGATATATTCAATATACGTATATAATAAAATTCGATTAAACCGAAATAATATCGACACATTCTACACATTAACCCAAAAATTCCACCTGAATAAAACAAAAAGAATAGAAAAGAATTTATTTGTAATAGACACTTGCAATATTTTACTATCTCCAACACTTAATAACATTTCACTTTTCAATTTATGTTTTTCGAAGATTTTGACAACAACAACAAGAACAAAATATATAATTTCTAGTCTAGGAAGTCGCATAATTCAAAAGTAGAAAAAAGACAGGTTTGAACTTTTGGTTTTGAAAAATCGAAGAAGATTCGGAAAGTGCTTTTTCTCTCTCTCTCTCTATATATATATATATATATATATTTTTTATTTCCTTCTTTTTCTTTTTCTAACACACGATGGGGAGAAAACTGTCGCAAGGTACTGTGATTAATCGTGCTTCTCGTGCCAACCTATACATATAGGTGTATCCATTACCTTGCACCTGCTCGAGGAAATCTTTCGAGGTTCCGGTCCTACATCGTAGTAAGCATGAAATTAATCAACGTTTCTCAAAACGCAATACTACCATCTCCCTTTTTCTATCCAACCTTCCTTCCTTCCTTCCTCCTCCTCCTCCTCCTCCTCCTCCTCCTCCTCCTCCTCCTTCTCTTAACCCCTCATCTTCTTTCCCCCAGTTTTCACCCCGTTCAAGCTTTACGTTTATTCGTCCTAGAACGTGAAATTGCGATCGCCGCAATTTTTCTCTCCGACTTTCACGTCATTCCTACATTTCTCTTTCTCTTTCTCTCTCTCTCTCTTTCTCTCTGTTTGTGGTATTAAATCACATCGAGAAATGTTTCGCGCGAAATAACTACTAGGAAAAAGCTTCCTACGAGAGGGCAAAAAGTTTATCTCGGATTATCGGTCGTTCTATACATGTATAGTAACATATACACGTATGTGGTTTTTTTGTTTTTATTGTTATTTTAATTGTAACTTTATGTTCTAGCTAAATCTTTATTTACATTAATATTAAATCTTGTTGTTATTCAAATATTTTGCAAGCATTGAATTCCAATAAAACTGATCAAATTTTTTGGAAAAATAGGATTAAATTCTTTCTGAAATATGTACATATATACACGTACTCGTGTATTTACTTTTTGTTTTTAGCAAGTATAAGTTAATTAAAATGTATTAATTTAGAAATTTTCTAATAATTATTATCTTTTTATCTAGGATCGTATATAAAAAAAATTACGAACAGTTTGTTTTAATGGTAAAAATAAATGTAACGATTGTCGTATAAAATGTTTATTATTCTTTGAAAAAATACTAATCTTTTCGTATCAAACATCTAATACGAATTCTTATCTTTCATTAGAAACACATACTGTATTAATTTAAAAAATAAATAAATAAAAATGAAATTAGAAACCTCAACATACACAAAAATACATGCATCAAATATACACATATTTAAAAAAGAAAAATACAATCAACAATCGTCTATAAATTTCGTATAATAACACGTTCAGTTTTTATATAAAAAAGAGAAAAGAAAAGAAAAGAAAAGGAAGAAAAAAAATACTAAAACCTTGCGTATGAGAGACTTTTCGAGTATGAAAAAAGTAAAGCTGGAGAAAAGCCGATTAGAGTGATCGAATCGAAGAAAAGTCGGTGGGTTTGGCAAAAAAAAAAAAAGGAAATAACGAGAATGAAAGAAAGGAAAGAAAGAACGAAAGAATGAGAGTGAGAGAAAGAGAAGGAGAAATAGTAAAATAGAAAAAAAAAGTAGGAAATAACGGAAAGGGGATAAATCGAAAAGGGTGGATGGTCATAGGGTTCTGGAGGGTGAAGTGTAGATCGGAAAGATGGAAGGGCATTATCGGAAAAGTGCTCTGGCGCTTTATTACGCGATGTCGAGGACGAGGGCAAACGTTTGTAGCGTATACTCAAATATTTTGCCACGAGGCTGCTGCTGCTGCTTCGAGCCTCCCCTTTTCAACCCAGAATGGGTGGAGGGAGTTTAAGAGGAAACTATGTGAAGGAAGTGTAGGTATAGGGTGTGGGGGAAGGAAGGTGAAGGGCGGGGGTTACGAATCGAGCTAGCTCGTAGGCTATGATGTCCTCTTCTACCTTTTCCTCAAGAGGATCAAGTGAAGTTTCGTGGGTAGATGCTTGGAACAGACCCAGTTACTACCTACGATGTCAAATGTTAAAGAAAACGAGCACACGGTTATTTACGGTTAAATCGATTGCACATATTTTAATAGAACTTAGGTTTACTTTTTTTTTTTCTTCTCTTCAAAAATTTATTTCTTTGGATACAATTTTTTCTTTTTTCTCTTTCACGAATGTTGGATATAGGACGCTTGTAACTTAAAGGATAGAAATTATTTATTTTATTTTTTTTAATTTAATCTATATTAATGATATTTTCTTGTTTTTTTTTTTCTTTGGAGGAAGAAATTTTGAAGACTGTAAGGTTTTCTGAATAGTAAGTTATTTTCTTGATTTTTTTAATGATGTTTTTTTTTTTTCATATTTTGACGTAAGTATTTTTATATCTTTATCTCTTCTTTGTTTCTTTTATTTCTTTTGGAAGAAAATTTGTTTTTATACTTTTATGAGATACCTACAACATTTCGTGTATAGAAATTATTTTTTGATTGAATCTCAATGGATAGCTTTTTGATTTTAATGATGCTCAATTTTTAATATAAATATTTCTATCGCTATCTTTTCAATTTCAAATTTATTTTTGCTGAATGATATAGAGTTAATGGAAAAAATTAATCTCCTTTCAATCAATAAATATCATTTCATTAAAATGATGTATATTATCATTATTATTTTATCTTCGTTATCAGTTATCTTCAATTCGAAGCGTAATAACGAAAAACGAAACAACAAATAATTTGACCGTTGATCATTATTATAGTCTATCTTACTTCGAAAAAATAATAAAACACACACACACACGTACACACGTACATATACACATAAAAAAATATATATTTCGATACACACGATCATTGCAAACTCCCGTCACAAGTCTTGTCGATAAAAAATAAAAAAAATAAAAATATAGAAGGCAGAAAAAAAAAGAGAGAATAAACGTTAAAATATCAAAATACGCGTAAACCCACGCACGTGAACTTGCATGCATGATTGCTTGTTCGCACGGAAGAGAATTGTCAATTTTTATTATTGTTCCATATATATATATATATATGAATTTGTGTGTGTGTGTGTGGATGTATGGTGGTGCTGCTGTCGGAAGCAATTCTCAACATAACGTTTTACGTAATATTGCGTTTAAATAGAATTTTCGTTTCTCTGTGAGAATCGAACGAATGAACGAACATTCGTTCGCATGGTGTCTCCCACCCGATGAAAACGTATCGATGGCTGTCCGTTATATTCTCGGAATGGCGACCGACAGTCCGGTATGGTACGGTATGGTACGGTCCTAGTACGGTACGGCAGTTGTTATCGCTACGAACGATTTCAGTGCTCAATTTGGATAGAGGACTCTCGCAAATCCCGGGCATTAATAAATCTCGATTACGTTGGATGGACGAACTCGGTCGAATTTATAAATCTAATGGCTTCCGAAGCATCGCGCCGTAGACTTATAAATCTACCCATTTATCGACAGATCATATATATATATATATATATTTATAATACATATATAATAAATACATTTATATATATTAATATATCCAACTACGCGGAATAAATTCTTTTATACGCATACTCCTCAATCTTTTTATTATATCTTCATATATTACGTATATCGTATTTTATATCCTATCCGTGGAAATAGATACGTCATAACTGTGATTATTATTTCTATTTAATTATATTATATATTTAATATGTTATATTACATTTATGTAATAAACGCAACCATATGGCATAACCATGACGCAACTCTGACGCAATTTTGACGACCCCACAACACCCATCATCTATTTATTATCTATCTATATATATATTTAATAATAATAATAATATATACAAGTATAACAATTTTTATGATTCATTTGAGTGCATTCGAATTTGTGTATATATGAAAATACATAGAGATGTGTATGTATATATATATATATATATGTGTATATTTATTTTTTAAATATGTACATATTAATGTACAATAAATTTAACGTAAAAAATAGGATTTCGTGTTTTTTTCAACATATAATCCTTTTTGAAGAAACATTTTTATATAAATTTTCGCGGTACACGAATTATTTTCAACGTTTCGTTATAAACTTTGTTTTGCTTTTATCCTCTTATCCACATCACACGTGGTTTTTCTTTTTCATTCAACTATCTACACGATATATTATTATTATTATTATTATTATTATTATTATTATTATTATTTTATTACACATTTTTATTATACATACATACATGCACACACACATATGCACATATTCATTTAAAAATAAAAAGAGTGAAAGAGAGTGAGAAAGAACAAAAACTGTCTATAAATGAAACACTGGTGTATACCAAAGAAAAATACTACAAAGTAGGTTCCAAATTCTTGTTTCTATAAACTTCTATATGTTTTTAACAAATATACTCATATACTCCAATACAGAGAATAATAATGAGAGAGTAAACATAAAATGTTATACTTTGGAAAGAAACCTCGTTATGCAAGATTTAAATATGCGTGATTTTTATCTTTATTTTCAGGTTTTTTCTTCTTCTATGTTTTTTTTTTTCTTTTCTTTTATTTAATTTCTTTTAATTTTATTTTAATTTTTTTGTTGATTATTTTTATCTTGCACCACGTTTGGAAAGAACGGAGAACGCGGTTATCGCTCGCGGCCAGATGGTTTTCTGTTATTAAATTTGTTTCGGTTAATTTAGATGCTGTTTCTTTCTGACACCAATAATATCACCCTCTCCTCTCTCTCTCTCTCTCTCTCTCTCTCTCTCTCTCTTTCAACCCCCGTCTTCCCATACATACACTTATACACACATACACACAAATACATAAACACTTGCATTGAAGTAACGAGAATTAACGTTGGTTTCTCTATCTTTTTCTTCTATTTTAATTTCTTTTTGTTTTTATATTTCACTCTGTCTGTCTCCCGGTCCACGCACTTATAATTAAAAAATTTAATTGAAATTACTTTGTGCAGTAAACACTTACGAAGATTCTACATCGAAACGAGCTTTTCATCTCTTTCCCATTCCCTTCACCATTTCTTTTCAGTTCTTTTCAGTCCTGTTCATTCTTCAAAAACATAAAAAAGTCAAACTAATAAATATAAATGAACACGCGGAATGTGTTTTATTGAATGCTTTATTAAATGTCGCGTTTATTCGTAAAAATAGAAAAAAATAAGAAATAAAAAACAAAAATAGAGAAAAATGAAAAGAAATTAAATTTGGCACGTGCTGAGTTTGTTATTGAAGTTTTATATTGTTCCTGGACGAGAAAAAAAATATAAATATATTTCTATTACTTTTACGTACATATTTGTACGTACAACCCTTTTTTCGTAACTGAACACGAAACTCGTGAAATTTTCATTATCCTTTCGTTACCGATGTAATAACAAGGAAAGGTTTTAACGACAGTACTTGCCAAAGTTATAGCAGGGAAAACGATCGTTACTCTTATCTCGTAAAAGTTCAACTTTTGTATCAACTCTCTTTAACCACCACCCTTCTCCTATCCTTCTCCCTTCACTCACTTTCTTCAGTATTTTTTTTTTTAGTTTAAATATATTTTTTATCATTTATATATAATGCAAAGCTTGTAACATAATTATAATTTACTGTGTCAACTAATTATTTTCTCTTGAAAAAATAAACGAAAATTGCATGACGTTTAGTTCATTTATTAATTTGTAATTCATTAATAGTGTTTTTCTTTTTTCTTGTTTTTTTTTTTTTTGAGAAATATTTTCTACACGTTCGAACAAAATAATTCCAAGTATTTACATTTCGGTATATAAATTATACCAAACCGTGCGTAAAATAATTAATTTTTCTTCTTTACAAAAAATTACTTCGTTTATTACATTTTTATTATTATTATTATTATTCATTTATTTACTTATATCTGTACCAGAAGTTTAATTGAAAGAAAACAAGAATAAGAATGGAAAGGGAAAAGAAAACTATGGGAAAAAAAAAGTCAAACATTTCTCGTAGAGAAAATTTAAATTGGATCGAAACGGTGAACTCCAGTTTCTTGTGTCTTCTACTTAAAAAAAAAAAAGAAAGAAATAAAATAAATAAAAAGAATATAAAAAAGAAAGTTAAAGGGAACAAAACAAAAAAAAAAAAGGAAAAGTAAATAACGAGAAAGGAAAGAAACGAGACTTTGCTAGCACATCTTTACGAGAATCGCAGTTGAGAAAACGAAGAAAAAGGTGGAGGATAGGAAAAGAGAAAGACAGAGTGACAGAAAGAGAGAGAGAGAGAGAGAAGAGTAAAGGAAGGAGGGGTAGAGGGGGGAGGGTAGGGAGGTGGGTGTTCGAAGAAGTAAGGCGGTGTCACGACTTAATTGCATTTGCATTTTGCACCCCGTTTACTCCTCCCACCCGAACGTTCTTTCCATGTCGTAGCTCAGCCACAGCTTTACGAATCACCTCGAACGCTTTATTGGACGTGGCTAAAAGAAGAAGAAATGGGTGTAGCGAAGTCTGAGGGGTAAAAGAAGGTTTAAGGGGAATGAGAGAAGGGTTGTGGGGGACGAGGAGTGTAATAGTACGGTGTAAATGACGGTGACTTGATGTAAGGGATGTCGTTGTCGTCGTCGTTGTAGTTGTCGTCGTCTTCGTCGTCTCGACGTTACTTAAAGGAGGTTGGGTAACGAAAAAATGGGCTTCCATGTTAAGGTGCTAAAGTAAAACTCGAGGTAACGTTCGTAGAGACTAACTGTGTTAAGAAAATTATAGCTGCTTTTCATCCCTCTTTTTGGAAAATAGAATTTTTTTCTTATAGGAGGAGGCGAAGGTGGATTGAAAATGTAAAATAATTTATTGAAATGTTTTCAACCAGTTTGTGAGAGTAATTTAAAATAATACAAATATTATTTTTAAGAATTGATAAACACCGTGGCTGGTTTTTGTTTATCTGCTTTGAAGGAAATATTTTTTTTTCGTATATCAGAAAGAGAGGAAGAGAGAGAGAGAGAGGAAAGAAAAATAATAGACGATGAAAATTAATTTATTGTAATATTTTTTTAACTAGGTTGCCTAATTTAATAAGATAAAAATTGAATAATAAATAATGCAAGATTTTGATATATTTTAAACATAGTTTTGTTTTTTAATAAAAAGAAACAGAGAAAGAATTTATTCATATGTTTCTTAACCACGTGGAATAATTTAAAAGGTTTCAAAGACTTATATGATGGATAAAAATTATGACTATTTTTTATCTGTTTTAATTTCCCCCACACCCTTTAAAAGAAAGAGAAAAAGAAAAATAGTGAGGGAGAGAGAGAGAGAGAAAGAAGAATTGATAAGTAAACATAATTTATTCAAATGTCCGTAACCGTGTGGAATAATTTAAGAAGGGATAGCATAAAAATATTACAAGCTGTTTTTCATCCGCCGCCAGTGTTTCGAGAGAATAATTTTTCCCATGGGTTGTAGAGTGGGAAAACAAAAACAAGATAATTTATTCAAATGTTCATAACCGCGTATAATGACTTATGGTGAATAAAAAAAAAAAAAGAAAACAAATCGATAAGAGTAATATAAAATTGATGCGAAATTGATACTTCAAAAAAGAATATAAAAAATTATTAAATAAAAGAGAGAATATTTAAAACAAAAAAAAAAAGAGAGAGAGAGAGAGAGAAAGAGAAAGAGAAAAAGACGAATGAAAAAGAAAGATATAAAAAAGAAAAAGAAAGAAAAATAAAATAGAAACGTATCGTTATTGGTCATATCGAAATGTATGCTTTTTTACTATTTTGCATACTTCCGCTGGTAGAGCGAAATGATTCGTCTTTCGAGAAGGTATCCCATCACGACGATAAATGCATATTCATGAATGAATACGTTTCACCGTTAATAAACTTTTTCGTAAATAAATTCGAAAAGCAACAGCAACGGACAACACCACAGGACGGTTAAAGAAAAATATATGTATATAAAAAACTACAATATTTATACATAACGCGATATCTCCAA
>JACGTP010001212.1:0-12035 GCA_023678845.1 Mischocyttarus mexicanus
ATGTGGGGGTGCGAGGGTTAATTCGATAATTGCAATATTCCGTAGAAAGTAATTACCACCTATCCGCGAATGCAAATCCCTTGATATCTCGCCGCAATCAAGAATTTTAGGTACCCTCGTAAACTTTTCGTATCATCCTCCCACGAAAGAAAAAAATAAAGGGGGGAGTGAGGGGGTACGATGAGCTTCTTCTAAGCTAACAGAAGGACAGCTACATCCAACCACAGAAAGATTCGCAATAGTAAGGAAATTTCTAGATGCACCCAATATAAAAAGACTCATACGAATGTAATAGAACCAGGGGAAAAAACATAATAATAATAATAATATTAAAATATGAATGTTATACGATCTAAGAGAAGAGTCAAATATTATATAATATAACGCTTCTTCATTGTGCACTCGAAGCCCACCAAATTCTCTCTTTTTAACGGACACGTGGCTATAAGGTTTTGGTGTCGAGTCACGAATCGTTCTTCCGGAACGAAAACACTGTTAGATTCTGAAATATTTTTTACCTAACTTCCGAGGTAGAGTTCAAATAATATTATATGGTACTATTGGTAGAGTTCAAATAATACTATGATTTCTAAATACAACGTTTAACGTTATTGATCAAAGATATGATAGTTGGTGAGTATGATAATCGTAATTGTAAGTTAATCAGAAATGTTTGATGAAAATAATTTTGGAAAATAGAGAATGGGAGAATGAGAGAATGAGAGAATGAGAGAGATAGAGAATGAAAAGGAGAAAAAGAGAGAGAGAGAGAGAGAGAATCGAGTTGATTCGGTCGGTCGCCCAGACGAAGGCTAAAAAGAGGGGAGAAGCACGCGTCGGCCACGCTCCCCGTGCACACACCTGGGGCCAGTTGGCTAGCGAGAGGAGAGACGAGACTCCCCCCCCCTTTCCATTCTAGGCACAACCAATGTCCAATTATTAACAAATTATGATCGCGAAATTGGACATCTTCCGGAAATACGGGAACGAGCGTTCAAAGTATCTCCGCCGATCGTGTCGAAAACTCGCACTGTCGGTGCAGGGAGGAACGAAAAATAAAAAGAAAAAAAAAGAAAAAAAAAGAAGGGAAAGCACGAGCCCCGGAATATATATTGTTAGAACGTGTTGGTGTAACCCACGAGTGGAACTATGACGACACGCGACCGATATTTCGAGAAATATCAATCACAATTACGTTGACTTTTTTCCAAAAAAGTGTGTGTCAACCAAATTTACGCGTTTTCTATAATATATTGCGCGCAATTTTTTTACACGGGTTGAAAAACAATACGACGCACGTTTTTTTTGGTTGGGGGGATACACTTTTCATGAAAATTGCGAATTTCCATTTGCTAATAAACGCGTAATACTAAAAATGTTAAAATATGTATTGTTTTATTAGGAAAATTTGTACTTTAAGAGAACTCTTACGACATTTAAAAAAAGAGGAAGTTAAAATAAAATCATTCGAGCGAATGTCCCCTTTCAATGTAGGCTCAAAACTCGATTGAACGTAGTTCCTCTTATATGATGAGAGGCTTCGCCAATGTTGCATAATCATTTTGCCAAAACGTTCCTTCGTTTATTTTACAATAAACAAGAAAAGAGGAAGATTAATATTAATTTGTACTCTCTTGTAAGTATAAACAAGAGAATGCCGACAGGAAAGGTAAAAATCTAAACTCGAGCATTCCTCTCGTCGTAGATTAAAGTCGCATTAACTGAATGTCAAATGTGGGAAATAAAAAAGAACGGTCTTCCGGTCCATTAGTTACGACGTGCAGTTACATTTTACGACACGTAGATCAGAAGGAAAAGCTAGATTTTTCTTCCCAATTTTGCGCTTCTTCAATTATAGAGGACAATTACCTTTCGAAGATTCGTAGTAATTTACAAATGCGGTTGAACATAAAAAAAACTTATATATACCCTAAAATATTATGTACAAGTATAAGTAAAGGAAAGAAAAAAGGGAAAATCGTAATAATTTCGACAATGACTTTCACTATGGATGCAACTTTTATGATTATTGGGATGCAATATGCATTAAACGCGAAGATTGAAGATTTCAATGAAAAAAATGATTCCAATGCTTTTGACAGAGAAAAAAAAAAGGATAATGCGTTCTCGTTTGAAGGATCAATCGCTGCCGAATCGATGAATACAAGTAATAAAAAAAAAAAAGATAAAAATCGGATGGGATAGGTCTCATATATGAAGATATTAACGAAACCTCGTTCGGTCTCGCCATAAAACGTGCAAAAAAAAGGAGTAACGAATCGGTGCCGGTTTTGGCGCTCTCTAAGACGCCTTGAAATTCGGCGATCGTGCGCCTGATAACCCGGTTAACCCTACCAGCCCGTTATTATAATATTTGCCGAGCCGAAATATAGTAATTGCTTATTTGTTCGAGCCCAATTACCGCGTGGCCCGCGCACGCCCATGGATTCTCTCTTCTACGCGGTACCTAGTGTACCTTTACGTGTTCCCTTCAACTATACAGGGTGATTCTAATTGAACTGGGACAAACTAGCTTTATAATGTTTTATCTTAAACAAATACTAAGAGATAAGTGTGTTGTACAATTTTTTATGAAATTTCATTTTTTCCTATACAATTATTTGTTTTTTATATGAATCCAAATATACCTACGAGATTTAAAAATACACTGTGTGGTTTTTAAACGCTATCATATTTTTTCTTTTTTTTTTTCTTACATCAATTGATTAATTCATTAATTCCATACATAAAAATATTATATAAGTATATATAAAGTAAAATTGTCGAAAAATATTAATACTTCATGAAATATTGTAAAAAAAAATCTATATCCGTAGATTTTAAGATTATTTTTTTATTAATTCCTTTGCAGTCATCGAAATCACCCTATATACCTATCCAATACTCGCTCGAATTAACCACCACCCACTTTTACAACTTCCACCTATATATTCCTTCTTTCCCTTCCTTTCTCCATTCCCTTTCCTTTTCTTTCTCGGTTCCTTCCTCCTTTCCTTCCTTTTTTTCTTTTTTTTTTTCCTTATTTTTCATCCACCTACCTACCTGTCCGTTTACTCCCGCCCTCACCGACGACTTGCCGTAACGATTAGGTTCGAACAATCAGATACAGCCGGATCGGCACGTAATGTCTATTATTGCGTTCGACGTCAAAATAACGACGCGTTAGTTTGAATGTTTCAGCGATATTCGACGTTTCCATGACGGCGGAACGTGCTAAAGCTTGATTTTCTTTCTTTTGCGAATTATCTGGTTTAACCCAGGAGAAAGATATGAAGAAAGAAATAAAGAAAGAAATAAAGACAGATAATCCAATCGTACAAGCAGAACGACTACTTTCTTTTTTTTCTACTTCTTTTAAAAATTCCTTTTTTTTTTTATTAAACGAACCACAATATAGATGTTTAATAAAACTGTTCTACATTTTCGGTTCGTATCTTCTTTTTCTTCTTCTTCTTCTATTTCGCAGACACAAAGTTTTCATAGAATCATCATATATGGTATGTCACTTATTATTCACTGATCACCAATTGTGTGTATTCATGATATAAAAATGATTAAAATGCAATTCACAGTAATACATTGTAAGATCATAATCCTTTGAAAATAAATGTACCCTGCATTTCTTAAACTTAGAAATGCATTATGATCTCACTTCATAAAATTGATTTAATTCAGAGAAAATATTAAATGTCCTTACATTTAGTCCATTCAAGGTTTCCATAGTTTTAACAAACCATCTTCGCTATACGAACATAGTAAGTTCTGATGAGGATGATGAGCTAAACCGATCACGTCTTTATCGTGTACCTAAAAATCGTAGAAAATCAACAAAAGCGTTAGAAATAAAAATGTGATTGTTAAAGAATTTTTTTTTTTTATTTTATAATATAAATTACTCACATTGAGAGTTCTTTCTAACTTGCCGGATGATGTAGAAAAACAATAAAGTACGAGATCTTCGCCAACGCAGTAAATAAATTCACCGCGTGGACTTACGACCGTGCATACGAAGTCACCACCTTCTCGTTTACCGCTGGAAAATGATCTTACTATTTGCCCTTGCATATTCATAATAACCACGGTATTAGATCTATTGCAAACAACAAAATGTTCTGGATTTCTTGGAAGAGGATGTACACTGTTAACTGTTAAATCGGCAGCCCCCAAAGACTTGTAAGTTCCTATGCACTCTGTTGTCTTTAAACTCCAAACCTTTACGGTACCATCCGAGGAAGCACTATTAAATCAAAATAATTAATTAGTATATATGTGTATAATAAATACCAAGAAGAATTATATATTATCAATATGATTTAATACCTAATAACATTATGACCGTCAGGCGCGAACACAACCTCATTGACAAATGAAGTATGTCCTCGAAATTCTTTAAGAGTTTTACCAGATTTCAATCCATGTATTCTAAAAATAAATAAAATAGATTTATTAGTGCATTTAATGTAAAATAAATTCTAATATTAATGTTTGAGATATTAAACTTGTTTAGGGTTTACCTTATAGTGGTGTCAAATGAAGCTGACAAAATCTGGCTATTGTCTCTGCTAAATTGTAAACAAGTAACCCCTTTTGAATGTGCTTTTTCAAATCTCCTTAAACATTGACCACTTTGTACTCTCCATACTTTAATCTTTCCATCTTGACCACCTCCCGCTAACATTTCACTGTCACGACTAAACGACATTGATAAAACAGCTTGTTCCATCATCATAAAATTATCTTGAGCTTGATATTTCAAATCTTTTCTTATTTTCCCCGTCGTGAAATTCCAAACTTCGATAAAACCATCTACAGAACCAGTGACCAAATATTGACCGTCTGGTGAAAAGCGTGCGCATTCTACGTGTGATTTTTGTCCAAACTTGATTTGCTTCGATAACTGTGTAGGATATTTTTCATCCTCTTGATCTCTTACTGCTGCTTTTCCTCTAAACAAATCTATCGTTGTGCCTGGTGGTAATAAACCTTGATGTTGTTGCCATTTTAATGCTTGACCTAAAAGAGCTAACAATCTGCTGGAAGGTACTACAGAAACTTCTCCCGCAAGGGCAGTAGCTATATATGCTCTTCTTTTTTCTTTTGTACTTCCATCTGGATAAGCCTCGCGTGGATCAAAATATGAACGAGCAAGCAGATTCTCTGTATAATGAAAATTAAAATATTACTCAAAGAGCTTATACGTTAGAGAAGAAAGAAATATATATTATTGCTTTACCTAGATGTATGTATCTCTCAGGTTCTTGTTGTTTCATCATAATCATAGGATCTGTTTGTCTTAACAAAGAACGGGCCGCTCCCAATTCCCTTAATTCGATTAATTCTAAAACAACCTTTCATACAAACACACCAAGTGAGATTATTTATTTATATAAATACATTTACAGAAAAAAATAACATACCTGCTCGTACAAATCTATAAGCTTTTTATCAGGTAGTTTCAATGATTGTATAGCTTTAAGCACTGTATCCCAGTGACCATTATTTATGTCAGCCACAAATCCATCTACACTGTCCACTGTATTAAGCGATACTCCTGTCTCCTCCTGTTTCATTAAAATCGTATATAAATATATAAATAAAACAACTAAAATCCAAATAAATAAATATATTAAATCAAATACCTGTAGGGTTTGTAATGTTTTTACAAGATTTGATTCCTTCAAGTATTGTTGTATCAAACGAATAACACTGAAAATAAATATGATATAATATATTTATTCACGTGATAATAAATAATACCAACAATTATAAATATATTACTTACTCGGCAGATTCTATTTCAATAGACATTGTATATTTGTAAAATAATTAACATTAAAACAGATTGTTTTTGGTTATGTTATGCCAATAAAACACTAAGAGCATTCAATCATAAATGTAGTCTTTATGATCAAATGGTAAAGTAGAGAGATAAACCAGATTACTGTTTAAAGGTCTATTCTGATTGGATTACACTGTTCCTGAAAAAACTCTATGTTATACTAAACGCACTATATAAAGTTAACATTTTTAATGTGCGATAAAATATCATGGAAATCAAGTTTCTTCTTAGTAGTATCATGTTAGATATTGTCCAAAAAATATTTGCAGTTTGTTCAAAATAAATAAATGGCAAAAACCATATGGACTTATTATATATAACCTATTATAATATTTATATTATAATAAAAAGATCATTATGTAAATAAACGATCGTCAAAAGAGATAAATTAATAATTATTATTTAAATTCTATAAAAAAGGAAGAGAAGGAATAAAATTTACAAATTTATATAAAATAAATTGAACCTGAATAAAATAATTCGATAGATTAGAAATCAAGATTAATTATTGTGACTTACTTCACGTATTTACTATTATGAGGTGTATATGTCGCATATACACCAAACGCATTTAGATCTATCTTTATAATAATTTGGAATAAAATTTATATAATGTTTTTGACACGTATGATTAAATGTCGTGTACTTCATGCACCTTATCAATCTATAATATTCTTCAGGTACGATGATAACAAACGTACATGAACAACACATATATAAGTACATACACATAGATAGATGCATCAACATTACCCATCTACACCATTTTGTCGTTCGCATATAACCCATATGAGTAATCATTAAGTTATTTCATATTTCATAAATTTTGTCATGTTCTGTCTTCATTATAATTATTTGTGTTAATATTTTTGAGTGAATGTTAAGAGCATAATTTTAAAGAAGAAAAATTTTAATTAATCGATTATATAAATGAAATTAAACAATAATTATCAATCGTTTTAATAGATATATGATTGATTATTCAAATTTGTTGTTATTCAAATAAAACAATTATCTTGCATACGGTCGTTTATTTATACATTTCTCTTTATATTATGATCGTTTTAAATAATTAATATAATATAATTCTTAAACACACAACTGCTTTTGCTTTTAATATTCTACAAAATACCTTTAAATAATAATTGCAATAATGATGTTGTCCCCTGATGATCCAACTAACAATAAGGAGACATTGCCAATGGAGATTAGCGTTTCTGAGTAAGAAATCTCATATAATGAAATTATTTATTAATTCTATTATAAACAAACAAAATATGGATATGTGGAGTGTATTGCAGTAAAATATTGTATTTTCTCTTCTTTTTTTTTTGCTCTATTTTTATTTGTAATTTTAACATATACTTTATCCATTATTTTTAGAAATAATTCACCACAACATAAAGCTTCATCGTTATTGTCAAATATGTCAACTATACCAGTAGACGATTATATTGAAAAACGATATGAAATTAACAAATCACCAAACGATAAAAGATCATATAGAGGATTATTATTGTCTAATCATATGAAAGTAGTATTAATAAGTGATCCAACTACTGATAAAAGTGCGGCAGCTATGGACGTTCATATTGGTAACAATCATAATTAGTATTAATCATAATTTGTATGAATTCATTATTTCTATGTACATATAAAACACAATTAAATTTTTTATTTAAAGGTTACATGAGCGATCCTGACGATTTACCAGGCCTAGCTCATTTTTGTGAACATATGTTATTTCTGGGTACAGAGAAATATCCTACAGAAAATGAATATAATGTGTTTCTATCTCAAAATGGTGGTACAAGTAATGCCATTACTTGTATGGATCAAACTCTTTATTATTTCAATGTTACTCCAGATAAATTAAAAGATGCATTAGATCGTTTCGCTCAATTCTTTTTGAAACCATTATTTACCGAATCTATGACAGAATTAGAAATTAATGCAATCAATTCTGAAAATGAAAAAAATTTAAATAATGATATATGGCGCATTCGTCAAGTTGACAAATCATCGGCCAAATCTAGCCATCCGTACTCTAAGTTTAGTACTGGTAATAAAGAAACATTAGGTACTTTACCAAAAGAGAAAGGTATAAATGTTAGAGAAGCATTACTTGAGTTTCATAACAAGTATTATTCTGCCAATATTATGTCTTTATGTATTCTTGGAAAAGGTATGTAAATATGATATAATATAATATTATTTCTACTAGTAAAAATAGTCTATTAAGTATAGTAATAGTTCACTGTATAGATAATTATAAAACAAATAAAATTATCTATACAGTGAACAACTGCCATCATAAATATGTTAAGTTACATATTTTTTTCAATATCAACGTAATTTAAAATTTATTAATTAGAGAGCTTGGACGAACTTGAAAGGATAGTTGTGAATCTGTTTTCTGAAGTAAAAAATAAAGAAGTAGAACTACCGGTGTGGTCTAGTGAACCTTATGACGATGCAGATCTTGGAACTATATGGTACATTGTACCGATAAAAGATACACGAAGTTTAAATATATTATTTCCTATTCCTGATTTGCGAGAACATTATAAGGCTTCGGTAATTAAAATATTTACTTTAATACGTTCCTATTCCTGTGATTATATTTTTCTAATTTATTTTTATTTTTCAGCCAACACATTATATATCGCATTTATTAGGACACGAAGGAGTAGGTTCTTTACTTTCAGCTCTTAAAGCAGAAAATTGGAGCAATTCTTTGGTAGCAGGTAGATCGTCATCTCCCAAAGGATTCAGCTTTTTTCAAATTTCTGCTGATTTAACTATGGAAGGTATTTTACATATTGAGGATATTATCACCCTAACATTTCAATATATCAATATGCTTAAGAAAGAAGGACCAATTAAATGGATTTATGAGGTACAAGACAAAAAAGCACATTTACTTATATTATATTTTATATATCATTTCTAACTTGACTATAAGATATGTATATATGTATGTATATATATATCTTTATTTGCAGGAATATAGAAATATTGGTAATATGAATTTTCGATTTAAAGAGAAAACTTCACCACAATCATATGTGAGTTCGATAGCACAGGGATTACACCTGTATGATATGGAAGATGTTTTAACTGGAGAACATCTTTTCTCAGAATGGAATCCTGAGTTAATTAATCAAGTAATGGAATATCTAATACCACAAAATATTAGAGTACATGTAGTTGGAAAACAATTTGAAGATATTGCTGATCAGACAGAAAAATGGTATGGAACCAAATTTGCAAAGATAAAAGCATCGCCAAATATGATTAAACGATTTCTAAATTGTCCGCCCAACTCAAGTCTAAAATTACCATCTGAAAATGAGTTTATACCAACCATATTTGATCTAAAAGAATTACCACCAGACGTACGTGAATAATATTGATTTTTTTTTCCTTTTTTCTTTTTTTTTATATAAGTAAATATGATTATATATATATTGTATTATATAATAATTCGTTTTTAATTTTAGTCTAACAAATATCCTATAATTATAGAGGATACACCATATTTAAGGGTGTGGTTTAAACAGGATGATGAATATTTAGTACCAAAAGCTAATATTATGTTTAATTTTGTAAGGTATAATATACATTTTCTTACATACAAAATAATATTATCTTATAGAAATTGATATTAACGTTTTTATATAACTTTTTATGTTTAATCCACAGTCCAATCGCATATTTAGATCCAGTCAATAGCAATTCATGTTTAATGTTCGTTCAATTAGTTCGTGATTCTCTGACTGAGTATGCATACACCGCACAATTAGCTGGTCTATCATGGGAAATAAGCAACAGTAAATACGGAATTGTAGTAAGAGAACTAATTTATTCATTATTTCAATTTTCTTTGAAGTATATTATTTAAAAATACTTACATTCACACGCATAAAAGTCTAATTTCTTATTATTAGTATATTATTAGTTTTATATATCATCACATAAAAGGTTTATTTTCTTATAACAACGTAATAAAACTAGGTAGTCATTTTGCATAATTTGAATTTAAATGTATTTTTTTTTACATTGATTTTAGAAGTATAATTATAATTTAAAAATTCTCTATGTTTCTTCTGTAACATAAACAAACATTTAGTTAAAATAAGATAAAAAAATTTAATTAATATTTTTTCAAAAGTAAAAGTATATACAGGGTGTCCTATAACATCCTATGTATATATATATATATTTCTTTTTTTTGTCTTCATTGTACTAATTCACAAACATAAAGAATATATATTCTTTTCGAAATATTTTTACTATATGGGTTCTCTTACAGAAGAAAAATTAGAAATTAAAAGAATAATTTATTTTTAAATAATGAAGATAAATATCTTCATCCACGATTGACTTTAAAAAGAATAACAATATATGCTCAATCAGAGTCATCACTAACTATGTCCTCAGCTCTTTATTGGAGGCTATGACCACAAAATAAGTGTCCTGTTAACCAAGATTATAAGCAATATGGTCCACTTCACATTTAACACAGATCGATTTGAAATTTTGAAAGAAAACGTATGTTTAATAGTGCATATTGTAATAACATTAATCGCAATATGTCAATTTGTGTAATAATTTGCTAATTTTAGTATATTCGAGAATTAAAAAATTTTAAAGCTGAACAACCGTATCAGCATGCAGTGTATTACCTTGCTGCTTTATTAGCCGAGCAAGTATGGATGAAAGATGAATTATTACAAGCAAGTTCTCGTAAGTTCATATTTTTTAATTATTTTATTAAAAATTTGCCATTTTAATTCTATGTTTTTGTGTATCTTAATCTATTGTTTGTTATAATATATATATATATATTTTTTCTCAGATATAACAATTAAACAATTAAGTACGTTCTTAACATTTTTCTTAAATAATTTACACATAGAGTGTTTGGTACATGGTAATTTAACGAAATCAGAAGCCATTGATTTGGCTCACATAGTTGAATCAAAATTAATAAAAAATCTACCAAGTTCAATATCACTTTTACCAAGGCAATTGTTGGTCAGACGTGAAGTTCAATTAGAAGCTGGTAATATACAATGCATCACATCTGAGATTTAATGAAAATATTAATTTGATCACGTTATATTTTCTATTTGTAGGGAATCACTTCTTATTCGAAATAGAAAATAAATATCACAAGGGTTCTTGTACTGAAATATATTACCAAAGTGGTATGCAAGCAACAGAATCGAACATGTTGATTGAACTTTTGGGACAAATCATTTCAGAACCATGTTTCAATATTTTAAGAACTAAAGAACAGCTGGGATACATTGTATTTGCTGGTGTAAGAAGGTCAAATGGTGTACAGGGCATGAGAGTTATTGTTCAAAGTACAAAACATCCTAAAATTGTAGAAAAAAGAGTTGATGAATTCATGAATACCATGTTGGTAAGCTAAAGATGGTGAAAATACTATTTTTCCATTCTATTATTTCTCTTAACATCTTAACATCTTTGTTTCATGCAGATCAGTAATAATAACTGATAACATGAAATAAACTTTGAGAAATACTATCGGTCAACAATGTGTTAATTATTTTATCTAATTCTTCAATAATATTTTTAAACTATGCTTATTTTTATTGAAATATAGAGTACTATAACGACCATGTCAGATGAGGAATTCAATGCACACAAGGAATCGTTAGCGGATCAACGTTTAGAAAAACCTAAAAGGTTGAATTCTTTGAGCGATGAGTTTTGGATGGAAATAAAATCGCAACAATATAATTTTGCTCACTTAGAAACTGAAATTCCATATTTAAGGACCATAACAAAAGAACAATTGTTAACATTTTTCAAGGTATTTATAATTATTTAAAAAAAGAAAAAAAATCATCTATATATTATTAAACGATTTAATAATCTATATTTTCAGAACCTTGTTTTCGATGAAAAACGAAGTAAGTTTAGTGTTCATATAATTTCTACGGCAGATGGAGGCGCAGGATTACAAACAGAAAATTTCGAAGAGAATAAAGTTGAATCTTTAAATAATTTGCCTACCACCCCAATCATAAAAGTTGATGATATTGTAGCATTTAAAAATACCCAACATTTATACCCACGATTTAAACCATGCATTGATTTACCTACAAAGGGTAATTGCTCATCTAAATTGTAAAAAATG
>JACGTP010001214.1:0-12025 GCA_023678845.1 Mischocyttarus mexicanus
CACTTTTTGCTCCATTTCATTTTTGACTTCTTTCAAGTTGTTTATTACACGTATTGGTCAATAAATATAATAATGTTGATATTTTTAATTGATAAATTATATTTTATATTTATTTTATTTAATATTTTTAATTAAATTAAATTATTAGTCAATCAAAATTACTTTCATTTCATATTCTGTCCCATTTCAATCTTTTACATTCTTGAACTGACCAATTACAAATGATAAAATTTATTAAAAAATTTAATTAAATATACTACAAAATAATTAGATTACTTATCAACCAATGAAAATAATTATTAATCTTTTTACCATTCTGTTTAATCACCACTTAATTATTTCCTTTCTTTTTTTCAATTTCTTCTATCTTTGTCGTATTTTCTTTCATTCTCTTTAACATTCAATTGAACTAATTGTAAGTAAATGGTAAATTATTATTGGTAGCTGATCGGTAAAGGTTATTCCCAACTACCAGTCTAGTTTACCGTTCACGGCCGAGTTCATTCACTTTTTGCCGATTAAAGTATTTTGAAAGGACTTTTCTTTCTCACCGATAGAACCACGTTGTTGTCTCAGCACGATTATACTTCGTCTCGTCTGGAGAATATGGTTCTTCCTTTAACCGAGAACTTAAACGATTCGAGACGAGAATAATAATAAAAAAAAAAAAAAAAATAGAATTATCAAGTCGGTGGAAAAGAAGTGTCGGATTTTTAGCCACGATTAAATGGAAAAATTCGACATTATTTTTCCACCATTCCGAAATAAGACAAAAAATAAATAAAAAAAAAAAAACAGCAAGGATTTATTTAAAGTTTCCTTTATTTTCTTTATTTTAATTATTAATTAATTTTAATCTTTACAAACGATTATGGTTTTTAATCCAAGATGAACGTAGTTACAATTTAATCGTGCTTATGGTTTAATATTACTATATGCGTATTAGAAAGTTGACTTTTCTCGTCTCGTTTCGTTTAGTTTAGATGCAAATGGTTGATCGATTATAATCTTAGATAAAGTTAGATTGAAAAAAAAAAAATATTAATATTAAAAATAATTGGTTTTAATTTTCTTATTAAAATTGGATTATCCTTTTTTTTTAATTTATGATTTATCCTTTTTTTAATATTTGATTTATTTTCTATAAATACGTATAATAATATTGATTATTATTACATTGAGAATAATTTTGATTTAAAATAGTTTTGTTTAAAAAAAAAAATAAAAGTTATTCGATAAAGGGAATGGGTTAGAAAGTTTGTTTTGTAAGTTGAGTATAGTCATCTGTAAGATGATTTTAATGTAAACGTGGCAAATTGACAAGCGTTAAGGAACGGAAGCATATGTGAATATAAATAAATAAATATGGTATTATAGTTAGTCTGGAGAGACTTTCGATTCTTGTATCAAATACCACTTGTCCAATATGATTATCGTTAAGGTTTATACATGTCTATGCGTTATTGGTTAAAGATATTTTTGCACGAGATGTTCTAACAACTTTAATTCGCATCAACGAGTTATACATTTCATTTGAAAGCGTGTTAACTTATCACTGTAAATAAAAATATTCTTACACATTAATCTAATATTTTTTTATTCAAAAATAATTCATTTCAATATTCTCTGTCAAATTAAAATAATTTTAATAAATATTTTATTTATACTCGAATAAAATGAAATCAATTATTAGATTTTATTAAACATTAAAATTCTTAGAATTTATTATTCAATTTTAACAAATAATTATTTTCTTTTTATAACCAAAAGATATTTTCATATTATTTATTAAAATTTATTTACTATAATAAGTATTTTATTCAAGATTTATTTTTTAATAATTCAATATAAATTATTTTATTAATCGAGAGTATTTAAAACGTTACGAATTAATTACAACACTTGATAATAATTGTTTAATATAATTTAATACAAAAATCAATTGGTTCATCGTGTTTTTGAAAAATTTGACTACCTGTCAAATCATAGCTAATAAAAAATAATTGCATAAATCTATTGTCACCGTGAATGTTCAGTGCATAACAAAACCAAACAACAACAACAAAGATTACGACGAGGAAAACCATTTATGATTTAGCAATTGTTCGTGGCTTTTAAATTGCGTTGAGTATTTCACAGATGGTGGGGGCTGATGGGGAGTGATGGAGGGTGACGGGGGTTTATGGGGAGAGTGTTAAGGGGGGGACATTGTTTATGGCACGAGCACCTCTTTCGCTGACCCTTCCGTTACATTACACCCGGTACTTTTCACCACGCTACGAACGGTAATTTCCGTCGTTGTTTTTCCGAGGTCGAGGTCAGATGATTTGTAATAGAGTATTATAAAATAACGTCTAACAGTCGTTTAGTAGTAATTTTAAATTCGCATAAACAAATTATATTCTTTTCTTTTACCTTTTTTTATTTTTTACACAACCCTGACATTTCTTGGGAAGAGAAGAAGAGAAGAAGGCTTGATGTGTGGGGTGGGAATAAAAATATATTTGACGATTAGTATACAAATTTAAATATGTTGAGAAGAAGTAGGAAGGGGTACAAGACTTGAGATGAGAATTAAAAAATATATTTGACGATGAGTGTAAGAATTTAATGAGCACACTTAGTGATTGTCTAAAAAATAGGTGATTTTTGGGAATTTTTTTAAAGAAAACTACTGCATTAAATATTTCAAAATTTTGTGGATATATTTATAGATAAATAATGATTATACAGTGAAATTTTCTAATAAAAATATTTAATTTTCTACGAGTTATTCGATATCTCCCTCTCAAGTCACTGAAAAGATAAAGGTCTTCCACTTATGCAGTGATTAGCGACTCTCACAGTGTTTTAAATCAAAAAAACTAAATAGTTTATTAAACTAGAATGTATTGCCCGTATGTGCATTGCTTTTTGAAACAAATCGATTGAAATTTAACGAAATGGCGGTGTTTTTAATACAAGTTTCAAATTTCGTGCGATAATTGAATGATTCTCGGGTCTGCCAAAATTACATTTTTTATTCGATCGATAAACTGGACCAGTCATTGTACAGAGAAATGTTTACAGAATAATTAGAAAAAAAAATCAAAGCAATCGGATGATTTTTCTTCGAGTTACAATTGCAGCAAATTAGAAAACCGCGTTTAAAGTTTGAAGTCACTGATTTTCGATGAGCAGCTGTTCTTCAGATTGACTGTAACTCAAAAACTATTTGAGATACTCATTTAAAATTTGAGTATGTTACTTTTGAAGGTATAAACTATCTCAACGTGCAAAAGAAAAATCAAAGTTTTCAAAATTACACACTAGGTGGATTTCTTGAAACACGTTCATTGATTGAGTTTAAATCGTTGTATAATTCACAAAAACAAATGTAATTAAATTCCATTAAGTTTTTGGATGATCAAATTTCTAAGATCATCGATGAGGATTATAATCGGTGAAAGTAATTGACGAGTAACACTAAACTACTACACAACTATGACAACTAAAGACATAGATGATTATAAACGTGGTGGTAGAAGTTCACTCAAAGTGGGATCGAACTAAAAGAACGACCTTCGGATTGGAAGGAACGATTACGATACTCTCAGTTATGACGTAACGATTGATCTTTGATCGATACTTCGGTATAAAGTTTAGTATAATTTCCACTAGAACACTATCAATCGTTTGTAATATTTAAAACGTGATTTGTTCTTTTTTTATTTTTTATTTTAATCCTTCTCTTCTTCTTCTTATTTTGCAAATCAATTTCTTACGAGGAGTATTTTTACGATTGGAGGAAAAATAAGATACTTTGATGGTAATATAAAAAAAAAAACATATACATATATGTGTATTTTATTATACTCGTATAAAAGTATTTCTTTTTTTGTCAAGGTAATTACGTAAATGTGTGTAAGTGTGTGCATGTGTGTACGAATTATATAAAATTTATATATATGAATCATATTTCTTGGTTTAAGAAGAAGAAAAAGGTAGAAATGTATGTCACAAGTTATTTTTAGTTTAATAATAATATTAATAATAATAATAATAATATTAAAATAATAATATTAGGTTGGTTAAATATGAAATGGAGCAAATTTCAATGCAATTATGTGCACTTTTTGCTCCATTAAATATAATTAATAATAATTAATTATATTATTATTAAAATAATAATTTATATTAATTTATATGCATTTTAAGATTATAATAATAATAATAATATTAATAATGGTAATAAAATCGAAATAATTTTCCCCTTTAGTTTATTCGGAAAACGTAAAATAAAGGTTTCTTTTATTGTTTAGTAAAAAATGTTGCAATAATGATTATAGAACACCACGAGTTTAGCAAGGACGTCTTTGACGAACTCCCGCATATTTTTTCTTGTTTCTTTTTTTTTTTTGCTGCTGTTCTTCCTTTTCTGTGGAAAACATGGTGTTGTTGGAGAGAGAAGATGATACGTCTCGTTAATCGATTATACGAATTATCATATTGCGTTGGCAATGTGTACGTGGGCACGACATGATCATTAGTTCACCGTAAGATGCATTATTATTATTATTATAATTATTATTATTATTTAAATGAATGTTTGTTTGTTCGGTAATGGATCGTCTTACGAAAAAATTCGATTTTATTAAAATAAAGTAAATAATATTTCAGTCAGGATTATTCAATAAATAATATTTTATGATTTAGGATGATTATGTTTGATTTCAAATAATATTATTTTTATTTTTAATATCAATCTTTTAGAAATATATTTTTTATTCTACTTTTCTGGTACTTCTTTGAACTCAATCGTGTTTTGAAATTTAATCTGGTTTAAAGTTAGGTTAGTTTATTAAAGTGAACATGATTTATAAATGCATAGATGTTACATCATTCGTAATATTTTACTTTATTCAGAATTTATTTTATTTTCATCGTATTCAAAGAAATAATTTATTCAGTTCAAACTATCCTTCATTAAAATACATAATTAATTAAATTACACTGAGAAATTAAATATAGAAGAGAATTTTATTTAGTGTGTAAGATTATACTAAATTTAATTAGAAACCTTTGACATATATGAGGTTGGTGGAAAAGAAATGTCGGAGTTTTGGTCATAAATCAATGACAAAATTCGACATTATTTTTCCACCAGCCAAATATAACTACACAATTTAAAATAATATTTAAAAATGATGAGAAAGTGTGCGTACGTGTGTATTTGTGATGAAAAAGTAATGATTTCTTTAAAAAAAAAATAAGTAAGATATAAAATAATGAAATCACAAAGATGATGATGATGATGATGATGATTATGAGATAAATAATAATCAGTCAGAGATTAGGGAATAAAGAAGGGTATAAAGGTTATAAGAGAGAAGGATAAATCGTTTGAGTTGAAGGAAAAGGGCACTAGAAGCTTTGAAAACCAGTCTACGTGTCGCGACGAGCCGAGAGGTCTGACCGCTCTTGACCCTCGGGCTCCGGGAGGCTGGAATTTATCTTCGAAGGACTCACCGTAGGCACACGGCTGCCGCCGCTCCTATCCCAAGGTCCGTCGAATCACCAAAGGATGCGCCAAACGATGATCAGAGTGGACTCTTCTTTTTCTTCTTCCCAAAACCCTTTTTCTTTGTTTCAACGTTTTTTTTTTCAAACTTTTTATAAAACTTTCTGGTCCAGTTAAATAGTTGATCACAAAATCAAATATAATCCACGATCGAAGATTGTCGCAGATTGGATTTTAGAGAAAAGGAGAGAGAAAAATAGAGAAAGTGTGAAAGAGAAAGAGAGAAAGAGAGAGTAGGAAAAAGATAAGATAAAATAATTAATATCCATGTAAATATTTATTAATATTTATGTTTGTTCACTAAACAAAACTCTCCTTTTCCTTTTCCTTCCGCACTGGATACTCGCGGCACCAACAATTAATGAAATTATTTAAATCACCCGCGGTTATTGGAAAAACAAACTACGATTTATAAAATATTATACGAATTTAATAAAAAATAAAGTCCTTGTTAATAAATTATTTATTTATTTGTTTAAACAACGGTAAAATTACTGCGACCGAGATGCGTTTTGAACGCGCGGGCGCGTCGGTCACAAATTCGAAATCCGAACTGGGTTAGAAAATAATGGAAAAAATGAAATTGGGGTAAGATGAATTAAAAGATTAATTAGATAGATAAAATAATAGATAGAAATAAGGGATAGATAAAAAGGAGAGAAAAGAGAGAGAGAGTAAGAGAGAGAGATGATAAAAATTAGGTTAAAAGAAGTTGGAATAACGTGGACGACAGGTGCAACGACGGTTGCAGCTGGCCCGGTCGTCGGCTTCGTACTGAAAGGGGCGCCACGACGCCACTACCACCGTCACCGTCGTCATTGTCGTCACCGTCGTCACCGTCGTCACCCATCCACCTCCTCTTTCACCTCCACCTCTTTTCCCCTTTTCCTCCTCGTCGTAGTTGGAGCCGCCGGTGCCGCAGTTGCCGACAGGGTGGGGCGTCTTTCGGGTGGGGGAAACGTTCAAACTTTGCTTCGAATCATTGGCGCAAAACTTGGATTATTCTTCGATAGTACGCCAACCATAAACTACGTTCATGGGAATTTCTTTTATAATAAATTGATTAATAAAATGATTGATAATCCAATCAGTCGAAATCATTGAGACAACTTTATTTTCAGAATGGGTGTCTTGAAAGTGGTATAACTTATGTTCTTACAGAGATTTAGATCTAAAAATTTTTTTATACATTACTGAAATGTTAATTAATATATCATAAAAATTTTGAAGTTCTATCTTTTTATTGATCGTCAAAAAAAATTTTTAAAATGTGCTTAAGAAACCTACCATCACCGACCACGTTAAATAACCGGTTGTAAGCTAATTGAATTATCAATAAAATATTTTCTTTTTGTTTAAAATCAATGCACGAATTTTTCTTACAAATTACGATACGTTATCTTTCAATTACGTATGCTAGAATTTTTCTATTAAATATATACATAAAGTTAAAAATATAATTTTTAGATTGAACGTATTCTCTTTCAACATAATCCTGCTCGCGTTAGCAAATGTATTTTACAACTCATGTTCTTATGAAGATTGAGGCCTAGAAATTTTTTTATACATTACTGAAATGTTAACAAATATATCATAAAAATTTCAAAGTTGTATCTTTTTTCAAATCGTCAAAAAAAATTTCTAAAACTGGATTTCGCATAGTATGACCAAATTAAAACATCAAAGAAATATTTGAAGGTCTACGCCAATGGGTTATAGGTTAACTCCTGCTCCTTTGCAGCACGTTTCTCCCACCATTGGCAAAAGTTGTATTGGACCAACCACGTTTTTACCCCCACCATTTTACCCATTCGACTTTTCTCCTTCGTTATCCCCATACGACTTTTTACTCCCACCACTTACATTTTCCCCTATACCTGATTCCCCCTTCTTATATCTCCGATATATGCTCCCCCCTTTAACTCCACCACCACCACCACCTAATATTTTCCCCGTTGAAGAACGCAACGTACCGGAGCATAGCGGCACGCTGGATATTCCTGCACTTCGTACCTTTCGGTCCTCGATGGATGATGATGATGATGATGCTGGGTGGGTTCCTAGCGTTCCGGTAGGTCGGTACTGTGACCGGAGAACTGGACATACTACAAAAACTATTATGTTTCGTTTAAAAAGAAAGAGAGATAGATAGATTATGTTTCTTTTCTTAAATGATTTTTGAATGTATGACATCATTCTTTTAATCTTTTCAGAAAGTATAATACACTTGTTGTATTTTGTGTATTTAAAAAAATAATATTTCAGTGTTAGGAATATGTAAAAATATTTTTCTACGAGTAGGTATGATTTAATAAAGTGTATTGTATTTAATTAGAATATTATGAATTTATTTGAAGTTACATGAACATGTTAGAATTTATGTAAACGTGTAGGGAAAATGTTTCTTAGATAAATTTTATCTTAATATTTGTTTCATTTTGATTAAGGATTATACAGGGGTATTATATATTTACTTTGAAAATTATTGGATGAGATTATATGGGATAGAAAGAGATAAAGAGAATGAGAGTATTATGAAGGGGAGAGTCATGCATGTGTGTGTATGTGTATGTGTGTGTGTTTGTGTGAAAAAGGGGTTAAAATTAGATTGGTTTAATGTGTAGGTATCTTGTTGATAAGAGACTCATTAAGATTAATCGTTTTGAATTATCTACACGATGTAATAGTAGAAGGAAAAACAACAACAATAAATCGATCTAAATGACCATCATCAATTTGTTTCTTAAACTGTTGAGAATATTATGGACGAAACATATGACCAAGTTAAAGGTTGTGAGAAGAATAGGAAAAGGATGTAGAAATCTGATATGAAGTGGAAAAAAGAAAATTGTAACATCTCAATCAGGTCATGAATAGTCCAAAGTACAAGATTTTGCAATTCATAATCCAAGGAAAAATTGTTGGAAAAATATTTTGAATAGAGAACTTGTAAGAATGGTTTTAAAGTCATCTTGTTCAAAGCAACACCTTTCAAAATCAGGATAACCAGCCTTCAAAGTGGACCTTCTTACCTTTATTTTATTCTTTCGGTGTTAATTGAACTCCTGGGTTAATAAAAAAAAAAAATACAAAGTGATTTACAGAAGAAAAAAGAAATTGTATGGAAAACGAGTTGGAGAATTTATGTCATTGGCATATCGATACCGTTACATTCGATACACACATATATAAATAATATACACACATACACACATACATAAAAAATGAGAAAAACGAAATAATTTCCAGCTTTGTATAATAGTCCAGTCAAATTAGTATTTTGACAGAATGTTGTTCCCATTAGACTGCGAAAAAATCGTATTTTCCCATAAATCTTGGCTTATATCTCGAAAACTAATAGTTCTAGCAAAAAACAAAATTTATTTAAAAATAATTTCTTGTTTTGATTAATTGCATAGCAAAATGCAACAATCCGATATCGTTCCTGATTTTTTTATACATTGTAGGAAACCTAAGGAATAATATGCAACTTTCATTTTTCGAAAATATTAATTAATACGGTCAGGGGAATTTTTTTAATGTTCATAAATAAAAATCAATTATTAGAAATAGAAAGCAGCTGTTGAAATGTAGGTCACTGGTAAGAAAAATAGGTCAGCGATACAAATGTAGGTCAGCTGTACAAAAACATAGTAATATTCCCATATGTATTGAATGTATTCAGAGAAAGATAGGCAAAGTACTTCGGTGGTGTTTACATCTCTCGGTAAATTCTAGGAAACTCGTTATTCGTGAAATTCACAGAAAAACATTCCTTAATTACCGGCTTAGTTAAGCGTTCAATGCTTTGTTTATATTCGGTACTTTCCGTCACTTCTCGGCCGGTATCGGCAACCGAACGTTGTCATTTTGTCGTCAGGATTTATTATTGACCTTCGTGTATGTTCGGTAATTGTCGAATATATTCGTAACTACTTTTCGATTATAATCGTTAGTCTTCTTCGAGTGTCGGAAGGTGTAACAATAATATTAAGAATATGTCATTAATTTCGCGTCGCGTGTACGCGCGTGCATATTTTATTCCTGTGCAAGTAATATGCATATGTGAGCGTGTGTGTGTAGTACTGAAAAGTGATGTGTACATATATGGATACCTTCATTTATGGATATGGATTATACAGCATTGTATATAAGGATAAAGTGCATCTAAGAGTAAGCTGACCATAATTTTTAACATTTTTAACATTTGACCACGGTGTGTCATGGTTTAATGTTAAACATCTGACACACGAATAATTTTCAATAAAAAAAAATTCCAATAGGTAATCGTAACGTTGTAGAATATTTTCAATCGAACATTGTATGATACGCGTTTATAATTCACACGAATAACTTTCGTTGCATCCGTAGAACTGGAAAGGATTTTTAAATATGATCAATTGTCGAATTAATTTCACAATGCATCTTTGATTTGATTACATCTCGGCTAGTTATCGTTGTAGTCTTTTGATTTATTTTTTAAACACTCGAGTATTTTTGTTTCTTCCCTTCATACACTTTTCATCAAATGCATTATGCATTTCTTAATGTAGATCACATTCTGGGCCTTTTAAAATGTTTTCTTGTCAGATGGGAGCAAAATCTATTTTGTGCCCAAAATCAGACTAGATTGACAGGACTTTAATAACTCGTTCAAAAAGAGAAAAATGAAACACAGACTGTGAAAGAGAGACAGAAAGAGGGGGATAGTACTTCGTACTTTTGATCGCGTAATCGAATTAATAGTCACATTAATTAGAAACCATACACACACACACACTCACACTAACCACAATCATCTAAAACTTTCTGTATTTCTAAATATAAACTAACAGATTTAAAAACGAGTGTTATGGTTTTAACAACCCATAGATTCTCTAACACACATAACACACATTCTTAGCTACAAATATATTCACCAAAGTATCAGAATGTAAGAAAAGATAAAAATAAAAATAGGCGAATAGGACAAGGAAAATAAGAATGAGAATAAGAAAGGTGGGCTGATGGGGAAGGTGGTTTAAAAAAAAAATGAAGAGGTAGGATAGAAAGAGGTGGGACTTTAAGAAAGAGGGGACAGGTAAATGGAAAGGTGGAGATGAAAAGGAAAGAGACAGGAGCAACCCGAGTCGGGTTAGCGATTCCAATGTTCCCTAGGTGTATATGACAAACACACACACATACACACACACATACACACACACATATATATTCCATATAGATACCATAATACGTAGGATATGCTCATATAGAAAGTGAAATATCATAAACAAAAGGTTACCGTGCTTGAAATGATTACTCTCGAGGCAACCTGGAAAGTTAACGATTTTCGTGCTTCGTGGCACCACCATAACAATATCGATTTATCGCCTAGTTGCACTTGTTTGTTCCCCGACTACGCACGCTTCGCATATTCTGATCCATACATGCACACACACACACACACACACGTATACAGAGAAACATAGAAACATAGTTTGGTGTAGACTGGTATTCATGCCATGGCAAACATCATAGGTGTATACTTATGCGTTAGAGTGTATTATTTAGAAAGATTTAAACGTATACACACATACATTTATATGTGTGTGTGTGAATATGTGTCGAACCAATCGCCACTGCTCGCGATTTCACGACTCGTCGGTTCTTTCAGGTGTTACACGCGTGAACCACGCAATGTTAAACTCAACTCTCTTTCTTTCTTTCATTCTTTCTTTCATTCTTTTCGTTTCTTTATTTCTTTTGACTCTCTCGAACGAACGACTTTCCTTCAAATCGGTGAGACGTTTTACGTGCCGTCGGTTGACATTTACAGTGAAATCCTGACCAGCGGCTGAAGCTGGTTACCATTCGCTTCAATGATGTCTTAAGGATCTACGGTACTCGTGGTTGGAACCTGTTTCTCGTGTTCCTGGTTCACTGTATACATACATACATACATATACATATACATACACTTATATATATATATATTTTGTTTCTCATATGCGTAAATATATCTATGTTTTATTTTTTATCTTTACATTTATTTATTTATATTTATATACAAACTAGATAAAATATGCACTTATGTGCATCTGCCCGTGTTGCATACGGTGTTACAGTTCTGATAGTAAGAACTGGAAAAGGAAATAGATTTACTTTTTATTTTATAAATATATATATATAGTTTTTCTTTTTTTCTTTATAGGAATAAATAATATTTGTACGTTTTTTATTTACTTTTATTTATTAAGGAGCACACCTGGAGTGATTGTCTAAAAAATAGGTGATTTTTTGGGAATTTTTTTTAAAGAAAACTACTGCATTAAATATTTCAAAATTTTGTGGATATATTTATAGATAAATAATGATTATACAATGAAATTTTTTAATAAAAATATTTAATTTTCTACGAGTTATTCGATATCTCCCTTTTAAGTCACTGAAAAGATAAAGGTCTTCCACTTGTGCAGTGATTAGCGA